>VZRU01014268.1:737145-764042 GCA_013398155.1 Pedionomus torquatus
GGGGGGGCAGAGGGGAGGAGAGAGAAGTTAAAAAAAAAAAAGCCTTTTAACCTCTTAAAACTATTTTAAACACAGAAGGTTTTTTTAGGAATTGAAATGTGTTTGTTCATCTATCACTGTTTGCAGCAAGTAAACATGATGTCAATTAGCCTTGCTAATGTGAAATCATTATGAGTTCCTGGGCGGGAGAAAGAGTTCATCAGCTCAAACATACATCGTGTGTGTTGCAATATATCCTACTGTTGGGTAAGAATAATCTTGGATGTTTAACTAATTAGTATTTGTTTGGAATTTTCCACAACTAGGGTTTGAAACCTCCAGTACCAATTTGCCAGCAGGGTACCAACTAACCCCAGAGATGAGTTAAGAGACAGTTGCACTAGAACCCAAGCATGTGTAGAATAAAAAGGCTTTTTCACATATATAATTTAAAACTGAATGCTATTCAACCCACCATTTTCCCATGAGTCTCAGCACAACTGTTAGGGAGAAAAAAAACCCAGCTTTTTAATATCAGAAAATACACTCTACCTCTAATGAAACACTAGAATAGTACTAGAGCTACTGTCTGAAGCTAATCCATGGACCAAAAGGGAGATTGGGACGTATAATGAAAAAAAAATTCAAGTTTCTTGACTTGAATGCAGACTCCAAGGCCATGAAAAAACATAGATCAGTTTCAAACTATCCCTTTGATGTCTTGCAACAACAACAATAAACAAGAAAGCCTTATTTTAATTAATATAAGTTGACCATTTCAGAGATTGCATGTTAAAATTAGTTAAATTAGTGGTTATAAAATGCCAGAGGCCTATTCCTGCTGATGTTTTTATGTTAGATGGAAATGAATGTGATAGTGGACTACAAAATTGTGAGTGGGCTGGACTGAGTGAAGATGTTGAATTTCTCTGTCTTGTGAGTCACCGTCACCTGAGACCAGCGTCAGATTTCCAGCAACCAGGAGGAGGTGGTGTTTCACAGAGATGAGGGACTTGTGGAATCATAAGATGCTCTGCATACAAAAAATTCCTAGGGAGGATAAATAAATACTCAGGAAAAAAAAAAAAAAAAAAAAAAAAAAAACCACAACATCTACCATGGTTACTAAATATATAAACTACAGCGGGCTCAGGTCACCCACTAGGCAGAAAACGATCAGAGGCTGAGTGAGCACTCAGAAGTCTTACATGTAGCCTGTTTTCCCCTAGACACCTATTATAGATGCTATTGAAGTCAAGTGGCTGGGTTGGGCACACATGATGAAGCATTAACTCTGTTCTTACATTCTTACTGTTTTCCCTTTTCTGCAGTCCATTGTAACTGGATCTATAATTTCAGAACATTCAGAGAATGTTACCTTCAGGTCAGACCTGGGGCTGCTGCACTTAAAACCTTGAGTGAAGTCCTACCAACTGTTCTATTTTGTTTCATCTACTCAACCTGCCTTCAAAACATTGCAATCCCTAGAGCAGTCATAGCAAAACTGATAATGAGGCAACTTCTGTGCTGCCATAAATAAAATGAAAGCAGTGTTGATTTACATTCATACACCAGGCTGTAAGCCTATGAACTGCCATGGTTCAGGTACTGCTTCACCTACTGATCGGCCAGTCTTTCCATGGACACAGGACAAATATTCAGGTCAGTAACTTCTTAAACCTATGAATATAATAATTATGTATGTTTGAGTCAATATTGAGTGCAATAAATAATAATTAACATTAATGCAGCAAAATAATGAAGTAAATGTTCAATTTTATTCAGTGTATCATAGTATATTCTTACTAACAGGATTGCTATGAAGTTTTTAGAAAGCAGCTCAGCAATGCATTCCTCCTGGACAGACTTTCATGTTGATAGAATAACAATATTGGTGGTAGAAGTATAGTCACCAGTCTCCAGTTTCTTCTTAGCCAAGACTTGTGATCAGTTTGCTCCCTCATGAGAAAATGTCTCATAGTTGCCTGATTTCAACACTGGTGCTCATGCTCCTTATCCTTTCTCTGCCTTCTATGATCATCCCATCTTCCAGTTCTCACATGCCTCAAGCAGTTCTTTCAGCTTGTTAGTTATTCTGCCTGACTTCCTCTGGGAACTTCCATATTATTCTAGTGTTGTTTCTTTTTCTTCCACCCTGCCCTCCAAACCCCACCATCTGCAATATACTCTCCAACAACTCTGCCTGCATGGCACACCTGTCTCAGCTAGTCCCTTTTGATACAAACATCCATGATACCACTCACTGAATAGTTCAATCTGAGCATGATTGAAATAACTTCTTAGTTCTAGACACCTTACTACTATCCTTTTTCAGTGTTGTGGAAACCACTGCCATTTTGCCAATCACTCGAACTTATGTTTTTTTCACACTTGACACCTTAAATCTGAACTATCACTAATTTTCTTACATTTGTTCTGCAAGCAATATTAATCCTTACCTGCCCATCCACACAGCCAATGCTCTGGTCCTGCTTGATGAGCATCCTGCTTGCTGAGTACGCAGCCTTGCTTTGCTGTGAAATGCTGCTGTGTAGAGCACTTCCTTACCCTTTGATCATGCACTGCTCTGTTTAGTTTGCTTGTGACTCCTCTTCACTATCAAATTTATGTTATTTGTTTTGTGTTCATAACCTAATCCCACTTTATCTCTCCTTCAGAAGCAAGAGATTGTCTCCTGCTTCTAATCAGCTACTGATAATACCCTCCATCACCCACTTGATTCATTTTCAAGCAGTTACTTTCATGTTGTTCACGCTTGGAAGAAACACTCCAAAGTAACATTGCTTTCCTTCAAGTCCCTTCTCCAAATCTGTCTTTTGACATTATGTTTATAAGAATACTTTGTGTAAATAAGCTGTAATAATACTAAGATTGTTGCCTATTGATATTGTTTTATTTCCTTTTCTTTCTATGATGCTGTTTATCTTCTTGCTGTTTCTTGTCTCCTGTGTACGCTACGTGCATTTTTATGCAGTGTATTTTTGCTAGTATTTGTAGACCACTTCATAAATTGAGGTCAGTCTTTTCATTCCTGGTCCTATTGAAATATGAACATTATTGCAGTAATAATAACAACTTAAGGTTCTTCATATTTTTTTTATATTTTTTCTTCTTAATATATGCACAGATCTGTACTAACTAATCCATTTTCATAGCAGTTGAGTGACCAGAATATGGTATATGCTTTTCCTTATAGCAATTGTTATCGCAGCTAATATACAGTGGACTGAAGCATAAAGAGATGAAAGATAACATTCAGAGCATCAGTTTTCCAACCTAGGATATATTTAGGTGGGATGTAAGCATTAAGATTGAAGGAGAGCAATTTTACCTTTCAACATTGCAAGACACAAAGTTCTGTCAACGTCTTTGTTTTGGACAATAAAAATCTATAGATGCCCACACACATCCTAGGCTGAAGAACTAGATGCTAAGCAGCACCACGACAGAATTAACTGAGACAGCTTTTAAGTACCTCAAGTACATTAAGTGTACTTCCATGCCTGGAGTTTCCCAGCCTGTTTGGTGTACTTGTACTTTGATTAATGTAAACCAATAATGCTTTGAAAAGCAGATAGTTCAGTCACTGTGTCTGTTTCCACACAGCACTGGCCAAGGAAGAGCTGCTGTGGTGGGTAAGGCCTGCACCACTGTGTAATAATCCAGGAGCTATCACCTCATCATAAGGATGCACAAACCTAAATATCCTACTTCCTGAGCTACTGAAATAGTTCAGGGAAATAAAAAGCAAAGAGAGATTTGAACGTGGGCAGACTTACATCTGGGAGCACAAAATCCTGAGGACAGGAGAATAGCTCTATCTCCAAATAGAGAAAACACCATTCTTCTTGGATGGGAAAAAGGAACCCTTAAAATGCAGTCATCGCACTGTGACCTCTATTTGAATGAACTCAGGCAAAAATGTAATATGTAATCACAATTTTGAAGGTTTATTAACTTCCAAGAATCATGAACTAAAGTGTTTGTCTCATTTTATATTCCTTTTCCCCTCAAGTTTCACTGTGATGCCTCTGCAGTGAAAAGCTGTATTTCTGTAAACAATATTGGGGTTGTGGCTGTTATCATTTCACACAAGACCCCTCTTGCAGAAAGAGCTTTGGAGAATATTGGACTATTTTTTTAAGCACCTTTGACAGTCTGCTGTGCTGAGTCGAAAGATTTCAAGGTACATTAACTTTAACAAAAGAATGTCCGTGCCATAAGCCCCCATTTCGTTTCAAAATAACGATAGCTGTTTTAAAAATATATATATAACTTAACCCAACTCCTTTATTTATTATTATTATTTATTTAGAAGGTCCCTCAAGCAAATCCAGATAGAGGCTGATAGGATGGGATTTGCAGGAACAGGGAGAGTTTCAATTTTACTTTGAATTCAACATAATTGAGACTGTGGCATTTGAAAATGTGCAGTCTGCAGATTAGATCATGTAGTTTCCCACCCATTACTGACTCTCCTCCTCACAGTGCACGATGTGCTCTGCCTCATACACACATTCTATTTCATTCCACAGATAATCAAGGGCAAACTTTAGAACCTCGGGAAAAGGCTTTTTCACAGCACACGAATTGCATCTTTAGTCTTTGCATGCCAGAGGATTCTTCAATTTGTTTCATGGAGATCTGTTTTCGATGTTATTCTGGCATTCTGAGTGTGTTTTCTTCTTGGGAAGAAGGAATTTCGATTACTGTGTTCTGAATCCATTACTCTATTAATTCCGCAAAACAGTTAAACTGGGTATGCTTAAAAACAGAAAAAAAAAATATTAATATTTTGTGATCTTTCAGTAAAGGGATTTGGTTTTACTTATTAGAATTAAATACCTTCTTACCTCTTTAAATTTTACTGAAACACAAGTTTTGATCCCCCTTGCTCTGAATTTCATGCAAATTTATGACTTTGTGTACTGTTATTGAATTTCAGGGACTTCACATATGTGCAGCAGTGAAGCTTCAATAGTCTGCTGCAGTATCACAACAGTGTTCAGCTTTTTAAATTGAACAAGTGTACTTGAGTCTATGTCCAGAATGTTCCAAGAAAAACTTGAAAATTATGACGTTTTTAGAAGAGTGAAAAAAGAACTCAAATGAACTCTTTTCTCTACCATTTTTCTATCCTCAGTCTCTTTTCATTCCGTATCATTGCATCATAAGACATTGTTCCCATTTGCCTGGAAATTGAGCAGACACCTACAGCAGTGCAAAGTGAGTGTAAAATGCCCCCAAATCAAAACAGCAGTTTTATACTCATTTTGCCTGGTTGAACAAATATGATCGCAGTTGTCTGATAGCCCACACAACTGCCCAGCCTTCCTGCTCACATCAGCGACACTCCCTACCTTATGATGAGCACAGAGTTCAAGTAGCTTCTGGCTACACCCATACCATAGACAAAACATGTAAGGGTTTATTCCCCGTTCCTGAACTTTCTAAACCAAAATAGACCTATCCAAACTATTTACTGAGAGTTATCCTTTAGCTCTCTTAGCTCCCAAGCCATGGATGGAAAATTTGGAGAAGGTGCTGTTCAGTCAGGCGTCATGCTTAAAATTTAATACTGGAGAGAACCGGGTCTGAAGTTCTGGTATGTTTTCTGGCATTGTTAACTAGTAAACTGAGTTTTGGTACTTCTAACTCTGTCAACAAGATCATATTTTTTTCATCAGACAATAACCTCTTCTGAGCCTCAGCTACTTCTCAGTCTTTGGTTTCTTACCTTACCTTTCATTGCTTTGGTCTTCTTTATGGTTGCTGTGGTCTATTGGTCTGTTGTTTGTGTCTTTTGACTTATAGTTTCCTGGCTTAATTTCTGCTGTGGCCTAACTGATCAGAAAAGCTAACTGGCACATACACCATGTGTTTAGCTAGTGTGTTACCATAGTGTATTCCTCTCGGGCTTTAAAAATACTTTGCTTAACCTGTTACAGAATCACAGACTCAGAATTCCCATGGTTGGAAGGGACCTCTGAGATCGACCCCAACCATACATACACACACACAAAATATCACACATGCCTCACAAAAAACCAAACTCCACAAAACAAATCACCCAACCCAACAATCTCGGCCACTAGAGCATGCCCTGAAGTGCCACATCTACACGTTTCTTAAATATCTCTAGGGATGGTGACTCTACCACCTCCCTGGGCAGGCCATTCCAGTACCTGACCATCCTCTCAGCCAAGTAATTCTTCCTACTACCTAATCTAAACCTCCCTTGCCACAACTTCAGACCATTTCCTCTGCTCCACGATCTATTTTATTTGTACAGTTTAGTCCTCTCCCTAAATATTGACCCATGAGTTATCTTCTTTTGTCCATTTAAGTTTTTCTGTATATATTTCTCGAGTGAAAAATTAATAGAAACAGCAGTAACCAATTAACGTCTCCTGAATTGCAAATTCCAAATCTGCTTCACCCTGTCAGTAACGAATCACAAAAGAATTAAATAGCAAAAGAAGGTGAAATCTTTGCTGACTGTGCTGGGATTATTTGTAACCTAAATTGATTCTCAACCAGCTGTCTCTTGCCAGAAATACACCCACCAATATTCACAGAGATGAGTTCTCCTGCAGAGGTGGTACTTCGCAATAGTAGCCTTGTAAACAGGGATGTAAACCTAACATTTATATAGTTTACTTTTTTCCCCACATCTCTCTTAAGTCACAAACTTTAATGCAAACTACATTCTTACTTCACATTAAAGCTCATATCTTCATAAACAGAAGCTCAGAAGCTCACATATGCAGTGGTTTACATTTACTTCAAGGTTTATTTAAACTGCCTAATTCAAAAGAATGTACATAACCATGTTCAAAATAGGTTAGAAAAATTGGCCTTTGGTGTATGACTATGGACAGGTGTACAACTTACTCTTCTTGAGACACAGCTCTAAACCAAGATGTGGAATTTAATTGCAGTAGGTCATATAAGGGTTGGGACTAAAATGGAAAAACATCCTCCATCTAGATTCAAATTTGCCAACACAGTGATAATAAATTCCACAGCATCATTTCCACTACATGTGTAATGGAAAATTACTCTTAACAATAGCAATGGATGCAATTTTTATCATAAGTACCACAGGCTGTAAACATATCATATGAATCATGTGCTATTATAGCTGTAAGCAGAATCTAAAATCCAAAACTAATACCAGTGAGTCAGAACTGGGCAATGAATGCTTGCTCAGAACCATGAAACTGATTTTTTTTCATGGATCTTTTCTCTAAATAACAACCTGATCTACAAAGTGCTGATTTTGGGGGTGTTCAAAGAACAGATCCACATCTAAGGGCTCGTGGTTCAGACTTGTCTCTAATTAAGAAGTGTCCTGAAGTGAACAAAGGGCCACACAGTAGGAAATATATGCTTGCAGACACCAATTCACACCTGTTAATGATTAGTTTGCAGACACTACCAGATGTGCTATTTATCTGATGATCAGAGTAATTGAAATGAATGGCTCTGAATCAGTCATGTGAAATTTTCCCAGCTAAGTAGATGTGCTGTTTGTCTGCTTTCTTATGGAAGAGAGGGACCTACTAATTTATTTTACACTGTCCTTTATTCATTACATAGTGCTCTCAAAGAATCTGAGCTGCATTCCATACCCCACTCCAAAAAAGATAGTCAGTATAGATGTATAGAAAGCTTTTTTAAGTCTGCCCATGGATATGACCTTGCAAAACCATTGGTTGGGAGTAAAAACAGGTAACAATTTTTATCACAAATCTACAAATCTGCAGTCCAACATTTGCAAGGTCAAAAAATGAAACCCTGTACATGGAGGGCTGCAAACTTTTAGAACTCGCTGCCAAAGAAATATTGTGGTGGCAGACAGTATCAGCATACCCCCAAAACACAGAAAGGGAAAAAAAAACAACTTTTTCCTTTGTACAAAGGTGGAGTACAAAGGGAATGGATGCAGAGAGCAGCCCTGCTCTTTCCCTCATTTTGCCACTGTTGGAGACAAGGGTACAGCATTGATCGAAACCAAAGGACTTCTCTGTTTCCATGTTGTTTTCTTGGCATGGCAGCTTATTAAGCTTACTTCCTTTCCAAGAGACCTAAAACTAGCTATTGTATCAAAACCTGTACAGCTGCTGAGATGTGCTCTGTGAAAGGACAAATAAGCAAATAGGAAGAAGTCCATTTTGACTTTTCTGTTGTCTGCACCTATAAGAAACACCAATCTCCAATTCAGCATTTGTTTCGTGCTGTGAAGTCCATAAGTAAAAAGAAGAATCAGATAGACTAAGATCTATATGTTATCTAAGCAAACATAAAAAGGATGTCATTATACACAGTATAGACATGGTGACATGGGTTTAAATTCTTTGCTGTAGTGTAAAATTTATTTTTATACCTTGCTCCAGGGCTAATGATGCCTTTGGTTTAGACTGTGGTTGTTTTTCTAGCTTTTTGTAATTTGGTATTTTTCCCTACTATCCAGGTAATCTTTTAGGGTTCATCTGTGGCAAGTTTAAAGTTCTTTATATCTCCAGCACAGCCTAAAGAGTACTGGTCCTGGTTTGCCAAGTAGAAAGGAAAAAAACCCCATGGAAAATCTAATCTGAGAGATCAGAGAACTGACACTAAGAATGGACCAGAAACAGAGGCATTAAAAGGCTTTCAAACTACAGTTTCCCGTAGATTTTCTCAGGGACTCTGTGCACATTGACAGTTCTAGCTGCAGTCTTGATGGTAATAACTTCTAGTTCAGTTTCCTGCAACCTCTTGCCAGAAATACTTGTCTGGTTCTATTTCTAGACTTACAACCCAATGTCTGCAATTGAATTTCCCTCAGGCTCATGACCCCATGTCTTACATGAGGTCACAACACTTCATTTGGGAGGGTCACTGTTCCTATCTGAACTGGAACAAAGAAAGTTTGCTCTCAATTTTGGTGTATTTTATCCCAGAATACTGTACTACCAGCACTATTTATATGTTACTTAATGATCTCCATTGTACTACTGGGAAGCCGAAGCTCATGTGACCTGCTTAAGCTGTTATGCAGCAAGAGTGTAAGAGTTGGAAGAAGAGCAGAAATCTCCTAGCTCCCTGTGCAGTGTGCTGTCCACTGGACCATGAGCAGTAGTTGGCAGATATAACTAACAGCGCTCAGTGTTCTGTTGGTGAAGGCTTATTAAAAATTCTAATGATTTGTGGTTTTGTCCCAGGTTATTTATCTTATTTTCTCTCTCTCTCTCTGAATGCTGGAAGGAGGTAGTCAGCATCATTACACCCCAGACAATTGAGTTGATTGCTTTTTTCATAATAGTATTTGAGAACAGAGTTCTGCAATTTTCAGTAGGCGACAGAATAGACAGAAGAAAAAGTGAGTGCTTTAAATAGAATTACTACAGTGTTGCTTGCAAAATTTTCTTCATTAACCCTTAATAAACAACCCATGCTCAGCTATTGGCATAAATCCATTCAAGTTAGCAGTTTTCCACCCCTAGGCTTGGCCACATGAATATTCCTGTACTCCCTCATTCTGTATTTTCATTTCTTAAGTAGACAATGCTGAGCAGTTCCTTAAGGTGTGCCTATTTCTTATTTCTCACTGATGCCTTTCTTTTTGCTTCACTCTCAAGTTCTTCCATTTTCTATGTATTTCTTTCTCTTTCTTCTCTCACTTTTCAATCTGTAGCGTATGCCATCTATCTCTTCTCAGGAGTATTAAAACTAGCAATAAGTCTTAAAAAGACCTGCTTTTAGTATAGTCCACTGTCTTTTGCTGAGGTAGGTTAGATGCTCCAGTATTGCTCACAAATCTGCTTCCCAAATTCACCAGTTACACAGCTTCCACAATCATCCCAGTCAATTCACCCACTGTCTAATTATTGTTGTCTTCAAAGCAATTTTCTTGATATCAGATTAAGTCATCCTTGTTGCCACTGAATAGAATAGAAACTAGGTAAATATATTTACAAACAAACCAAGCTAGGAATTTCTCTCTGTCCTTAAGGCCAAGGGGTGTTGCATGGATTACACAGCCGGAAATCTCTTACTTCCCAAAATTAACTCCTCCAAATAGGCCACTAGAAATGGTCCATGGCCCATGTCCACATGGTTCATGGTCCAACCACTGTCCACAACCACAAAGGGGACTTGCGGTGGGTGCCAGCCCAAACTGTGCCATGCACCAGGCTAAAAATTGAATACTGAGGACAGCCAAGTATCAGTGTTCTGCCTGTGCCCTGGTCCTGTTTACTTTACTTATATAGATATACCAGGAACAAGCATGTTCCTGGGGAGCAGCTAGAGCAGATCTGCTCCAAGAAGGAGGCAGAGCTGGGAACTGAGGACCACCACACCAGAGGCAGTGTCATCATTGACCGGGAACAGTCTTTCAGCATCTGAGCTAAGCTGGGTTAATAATAGTAACAAGATTCAAGACCAGGGCTTATCCAGGGACTGGGAGCAGAAGAAACAGGAAGCCTGCGGACATGGCTAGCTCTGAATTAAGATTATCCTAAAATTTTAGGTATAGGTAAGTGGGCTGCAGGGAATTTGCACCTTTTACCTCTTGTCCCAGACACAGAAAGTGATAAGAGCACAAAGACCACAAACTGGTAGATGATGTCGAGGTTTTTGTTGTGTACATATTTATTTGCTATTTTGCCCTCCTACATCCTAACCAGATATACTTGAATGTGTTTTACATTGCCTGTTATCCTCGCCACAGCACAGATCCTCTGTTGACATTGCTGCTTCTTAACTGAAAGCAGGGCTCAACTGATTTAGAATCATAGAATCATAGGCTGGAAGGGACCTCCAAAGATCTAGTCCTATCTCCCCGCAGTCGCAGGGACACCCCCAACTAGACCAAGATGCCCAGTGCCTCGTCGAACTTCACCTTGAATATCTCCAGGGAAGAGGCCTCAACCACCTCCCTGGGCAACCTGTTCCAGTGTTCCACCACCCTTAGAGTAAAGATTTTTTTTTTCTAATATTCAACTTAAATCTACCCTTCTCCAACTTAAGTCCATTGCCCCTAGTTCTATTGCAGCAGGCCTTTGTGAACAGACCCTCACCAGCCCCCTACCCTTTAGGTACTGAAAGATTGGGAGTAGGTTTCCCCGGAGCCTCCTCTTCGCCAGGCTGAACAGCCCCAGTTCCCTCAGCCTATCTTCATAGCAGAGGTGCTCCAGCCCTTTGATCATCTTTGTGGCCCTCCTCTGGACCCACTCCATCAGGTCCATATCCTTCCTATATTGAGGGCTCCAGCCCTGCACACAGTGCTCCAGGTGGGGTCTCACCAGAGCAGAGTAAAGCAGCAGAATCCCCTCTCTGGATCTGCTGGCAACACATCTTTTGATGGAGCCCAGGATGCCGTTGGCCTTCTGGGCTACAAGTGCACACTGCCTGCTCATGTCCAGCCTCTTGTCCATCATTACTTCCAAGTCCCTTTCTTCAGTGCTGCTTTCCAGTACCTCATCCCCCCGTCTGTAGTGATAGTGATGATTGTTCCGGCCCAGGTGCAAAACACTTGTTGATTGTCCCGGCCCAGGTGCAAAGCACTTGCTCTTGCTGAACCCCATGAGGTTCATCCCCTTCATTCATTCATCCCCTCATTTATTTAGGGGAGTCACTTCACTTTCTCATGAAAGAAAAAAATAAAAATCTCCCATTGCTGTCTAGGGATTTTAACAAATCTGTGGTATGTGACAGTGAAATTTGTCCTACCTTTACCCACCATCTTTCCCAGATTTTGTAATCACTACATTTCAAGGAGCATATAAACATAAGTAATAATAAATCCTGCTTATACTTTTCTGCTTAAGTTTCATCTGCCTTCTTGGATTGGAAGTAAACCTTCTATGGATTTCTTCTAGCTTTGAAAGTCTGTTCATATTTATTTTCCACTCCTACACAACACTTGTTGTATGTCTATGTGAAGTTTCCCTAGTTTGTAACCCACCCCCTCGCTCTTGAATCCCTTAACATCCTTCTTCCATGCCCGGTAATTTTCTATTCTCCAAATACTAGTCCTCTACGAAAAGTTTTAAAAGAATCGGTCGTATTTTCCTTCAAAAATATCAGTAATATAATTATTGTCCAATAAACATAACTTAACTTGTCACTAAGCTCAATCCTTTGCCGTTGTATCAAGACAAAATGCTGTAAGCAGACAATGTACTCAGTTCAGAAGAAGCTTAAAAAATTATGCAATTTTATTACTTCGTATAATGGCTAGAATTTGCAATTTGTCAGAAAATTTCTTACATATTCACCAGACAACAAGTGACTTTGTACTGTTTTCGGTAACCCACTACCGTTATGGATCTGCATTGCAGTTCATCCTAGAATCACTCAAATCAGCTCAGTACTGAAGCTGGCTTCAAGGCTCACACACCCTGACCTTGTCTTCCTCTTATAAGAAGGGCAGAGATCAGGCCTCGTGTCCTTCATTATTCTCTCAGGACACCTCATTACTTTGTGTTATACTCATTGCTGTCTTTACTGGCTATTTTCCCACTCTTTAGCTACTTAAAATTATCTCTAGATAAATACACCATATCTAAGTGATTTAAAATAATGAGCTTTTGACTTGAAGCATGGCAGGCCACGTATGACAAGAGATGGTACTATCAAAATGAAGCTCTGCTTAGAATATTGTTCTTCTGATGTAAATACAAAGTATTTACATATTATGTGTAGTTTATGTGCATTTATGTGTAGTGTATATGCAGGCTTTGTGTGTGCATGCCTGCTGGGAACACACCTTCAGTCTCCTTACTGGTTGTACCTGGGAACACAGAGCAGCAGCAGCCTCACCTGTCTCTGGCAGTTGGCTCTGGCATGATATATTTTCTTTAACACACTCACAGTTATGTGGATATATACATATCACATATACACTGACACTTTTTCTTTAAACAGAAATGTAAGTTTTGGAGATGCAAATGGCTCATACAGAATCACTTGTCCCTGGAATGAACTGGTAATGGTTGTTGAGTGATGTCTGAATGCCAGGTGAGGTTGAGGGGCTGAAGGTTAGGATGATGGTTATATCCCAGGCTTGTAACCTCTTGTTTGTACTATTATGTCTTAGCATAGTGACAGAACAAGTTGAACAAGGAACCAATCTTCATTTCATCCTTGCTTTTTCATAACATTTTACAGTCTGCTTTTTTCCTTTCACTACCTACAACATGCTTTTTGCCATCTTTCAGCAACCACAAGAGCTGGAATATATGCATATTTTAATGTAGACTGAGCTTCTCCCATAATCTCATAACTCCAGGAGGATTTAACATAATTCTCAGTGATTATTTCCAGTGCCTGTCTTTGCAGGTGGTCATTGATTTCCTGAGCTTCAGCAGAGTGAAATTGATGTCTAGCCTACACTAGTAAAAGGTTTACTGGAATAGATATATCTCTCAGTACAGCTAATACCGGCAAGCACTCTATTATGGATGCAGTTCTATTGTGGAGGAGAAAAGTAAAAGGTTTTCATCCAGTTTTTTTCCTTGGGAACTGCAACACTACTAGGCTTTTTGCTAACATTGAGATATTATACAAAATTTCACCCCTAGATGATATAGGTAAGTTTTAGTCATAAATCTGGCTGGATTTTTCTCAGTTTCTCCGTTCCCCATATGGAGCTGGAAAACAGCAATGAGAGCTGACAAGTCGGCTTTAAATCTACAGAAAGCAAAGCAGCAATGTTCTTTGCTTCCAGTCAGAGAAGACAAGCAGAACAGCAATTTACCCTTGGCCTGAGCATGGAAAGCTTTCTCCAAAGCATGCCACCAGGCTCCTGGTTTTAAACAGAAATTTATGGCTTATGTACCTTGGGAAGTTGGGCAGATCTCTCAAGTGTTTTCTTTTTCTCAGTGAGACAACACTGTGACAGGTAACACGACAAGGGCACAGTGGGTGATGTGAGACAGGAGGAACTACCTCTCAGGACTGCGTCTGAGGAGCTGAGCCCCTTGGAGGAGGGGATCCTGTCAGCTGGCAGAAGGGCCAGCAGCAGCAGCACAGCACTGTGACCTCCAGCTCCATGCTTCTGCACAGAAAGGATCAAGAAGGAGAGAACTGCACAACCTCAGGAACCTTGACACGTTTTATTAGTGTACAGCATGCTAAAGTATAAATTTAAAGTGCTGTTACTATTTCTGCCACACTGTCTGAGTGGACATCGGTAGAAAAAAGTGTGGTCATGATGAAGACAGGATCTCTAGCTAAACCAAGTTGTTTGTCTGTGGTTGATAGTTGACCCTGACCCTTAGCATGCATTTGCCTTTGACAGCTTCTGATTTGTTCTGGACACAAATGACTGGTATAGGCAAGCCTGGTGCAAATGTTATCTATAATGTATTCTACTATGGTTTAAATTAAGAACTGCTATAGGTATTAGGAGATGTGAAAATGGCAAACACATACAGTTTATCCTTTCATAAGTATTCAGGGAGAAAACGTCTTCGGAAATAATTAAGAATGCCATGCAGAAACCACATCGGGAGAGTTATTAAGAGTATTGTGTGGATTAAATGCCTCTCCTTTGTCTGAGCTCTTCGATCTTTCTGTAGTGCAAAACAGCTACACAACGGGATAGTTAATGATTTGGGTCTACATAAAATCTTGGGTTTATAGCTCATTGAGTCTGTGGGGAAGAAAAGCTGGGGAAAGCAGACTAGAGCTGCTGGCATTGCTCCTGGCTGCAGAATGTACCTGGGCTAGCTTTTAATCCTCTTGCTTGAGAATTGCTGGCAGGACACCTGTGACCACAGAGCACACCGAATGGGTTCATTGCACTTGTAGTGATTTTTTGTGTCAAGCTGGATGTCCGCGTTACAGATGTTATGCTCACAACTGCAAACTGCTCCTAATATATCCGCACAAGCTGAGCCATACCTCAGCTGCAGTCCTGTGGAGTTTGCAAGATGCTATCTTTGAGGTTAGGGCCATAAGCACTGCTAGAGGATTTTGCTTTGTTTCGGGTGTTCTTTTGTTTTTCTGAGCGGCTGTATATGCACATCTACTGTTTAAAGAACCAGAACCCTTGCAAAGCTTTGAAGTTGAAAAGTGGAACTAAGAACAGACCTAGCCCTGTGACAGTACTTTTTCTTTAAAATGAAAAATCAGCCTGAAAAACTGTAAAATGTACATGAGCTTGTCACAATGCCAATCATCCCCAAATTTATTTATTTATTAACCAATGAAGAACACACGATACACATAAAGCATTAACTAAAAACATTATATGACAGATAAAGATGCAAATACTATGCCTTTTTTGATAGACTCTTCTCTGTGACTTTTTGTAACCAATATTTTTTCATTACCCTAATTTGGGAAATTCGTTGTGTTATACTGTATTCAGGTTTATTTTTTAATGAAAGATAGAAACAAGGTTCAATAGCAGTACATCTGTTAAGTGTCTAATGAAAAATCAATAGGAACTGGGTACCTTATTCCAAGAATTGCTTTTAGAAATTCTACCCAAGGGATATTTGTGAGAGGTAGGCTTAGTGTCTTAATTCCCACAAAGTCTGTAATTCTAGCCTGTTTCTTCTTGGTTGGTATTCATTGCAATACCTATAAAAATCTTAGTAAAGTATGCTCATAAAAATTTAGTAAAGTTTTATAAGTGTTACAGTAAATACAATCCAAGAAGAATCTATGGACTATCTCTCATATGTGCAGTAAAGAGAGACCAAGAAAAAGCACTGATAGCAGGTAGTAAATAAATTACATTCTTCAGGACACATTCTAAGCAGCATTATGTTTGTTTTAGTACCGTAATTCACTGGATATATGGAGCTGATTCCCCTCTTATTTGCACTACAGTAAGCCAAAAGTTTGCTTAACTAAGTGTAGGTTGAGGGATTTGCATCCTTTTGGACTCCTGTGGGTGAAAAGAAGAATCCAGTCCTCAATGGTTACATTTATTTTCTGAAATTACATAGGATTTTACAAGAATAAAAGCAATAAAATTTTCCATCCATAGAATCAATATCTCTACAGTTGAAGTCATATAACTATTAAACTAAACAGATGAAGTTTTAGGACAGAATTGATAAGCAAAAAACACACAAAATGGCAATTTGACCTTTGTTCTTTTCAACAAAGAAACTTTTTTCCCTTGCCTTATTAAAATTTCTTTACACAGATCGTTAGCAGTAGAATAATTTTTAGATACTTTACTTCTGAGCAGTCAGTGAATAAAAGCATATATTTCCTTTTCTGTTAATTTTAGGCCAGATTGTCCTGCTTTATATAAAGTATTATTATTCTGCTCTTGCACTTTTTCAGAACACTGTTACTTGAGTCTTCAAGGTAGATGTTTACTCTGTGCTCAAAAAATGAAAACAATTGCTCACAAGAATGTATATATATAATTTTCAGTTCATTTGGTTGATCAGTTTATTATATTTCAGATTTTCTCTGAGCTGGTCAGATAAAATGAACTCTGAAAGAACAAACACAAGTGCAAGGGGCTAGAAGTCCATGCAAAAGGGCATAAGGGGCATCACATTTGGATGCCAAAAAACAGGGTTAGACAAAGACAACACTTATAAGCTGTTGAGAACCATTTGCAAACTACCTGAAACTTGAAAGATTTCTTTTTTGCTAAATCTATGAAACCTACAAAACTTGTCCAGCACCTGCCTGGGGTCAGGGGTGGTTGTATAACTTGTTCAGTGAAGTATCCCACTGCCAGCTGATAACCACTATGGAAGTCCTGCTGCCATTGCAAATACCTCAGAGGAGGATCTGTGAAACAGCTGCATAATTGAAACCATATCTAAGGGTAGTTTTTCAAAGAACTACCTACAGAAGCTGCTAAAATAACATGTCTGTATCATACACTGTGGTCTGCTGAGAAGATACCTGAGCCAGCCATACATGGGCTGGCTTTAAATAATGAAAGTAATCTAGCCCAAGGAGTGCTGAATTTAGCCAGGTTAAGAAATCATACAAATTACCTCTTTATAAGCCAATTCCTGTACCTTAAATACTTTACACAGGTCTAGCTCAGGTGTCTTAGCAGCCCACTGCAGTACGATATATCATTTGTTTGTTTAGCTTCATATATGTGGGAGGGTGTTCCTACACTTAAAGCTCAGAAAGTTTGCATAGCATGGACTGCCACTGGGCAGTTGTCTTTCTTCCAACACTCAGGACACCAAAAAGGTCAGTTTAATGAATTTGCATGAATACAGCTTCAATGACATTTTCTTGTCAAAAAAAAAAAATGGAATTCTTAGTGGGGTTCATTTGAGTTAAATTACTGGTCATAAACTCAGAGCTGCTGAAGCTTTCTCCTNAGAAGCATAAGCTCTTATCCAGCAGCAGCCATATCTGCCTGCATTAAAATATCTAACACTATTTGCTCAATCTCCAATTTACATTTATCTACTCAAACACAAGAAAGGTCTCCAGGCTAAAAAAGAGAAAAGCATTGCACAGCTCTGACATGCAGAGCACACAGACAGAACGAAGTCCTTTTCCTGTAATGCTCTGCATTTGTCTACTAATGATTCTGACAAAACCAAATATAACCCAGCCCAAGACCTTAAAAGATGATTTGAATAAATTTAAAGCAGCCATGGGATGGATGCTTATTATTATTCATAGTTCCATTAAACATTGCTTTGCCTCTCTATGTTCCATATTTAGAAGAACTAAGATTCAAACTAGATATTTTTGCCATGAGTTTTAGCATTTGAGCAGCTTATTTATGCTATACAGAGTTACTGTCTCAAGAGTACTGCAATGATAGTGACATTTCCCCAAAGCCTCACACCACACAGCCCTAGAAGTGCCCTTGCGGCAAAGGGACCTAATGGCATCTTGCTCTGCATTAGGAGGACTGTTGCCTCTCAACACTGGTGAGACCACATCTAGAGTACTGTCTGGCTCTGGGCTCCATCAGTACGAGAGACACAGTGGGGAGAGTCCAGTAAAGGATGACTGAGATGATTAAGGCACCGAAACATCTCACATACGAGGAAAGGCTGAGAGTGCTGGGAGTGTTCAGCCTGGATAAGAGAAGGCTCAGAGTGTTCTCATTGATGTATATAAATACCTGATGGGGGGAAAGCAAAAAAGATGTAGCCAGTCCCTTTTCAGCAATGCTCAGTGACTAGACCAGAGGCAATGGGCACAAACCAAAACATAGACTCAGGTCCCTCTGAACATCGAGAAGTTGGTCCTCACAGACACATTGGAAATAGGTCAACTTTTCACATAAAAGTATTACAAAGATCAGTATAACTTAACCTATGTATAAACTTAGCATTGTCAAGAAATAACACATGCAAGTGATTCAGATTTAGCTCAGATGTATTCCATAACTGATAAAAGAGTTTTACAGCATGTTTTGCACTTTTACCAGGTCCACAAAAAACTGCAGGATTTAAACTCAAATCAGGATTGGTGTCCAGAGCCACAGCTGTAAGAGTATTCTTCGTGCAGCTTATCTGCCAAAAATATCTAGAAGCAGTTACACTCTGATTTTGGGCTTGTCTTAATCTCTATAATGTGCTTTTTCTGCTCTGGTGACACAATATGGAAAGATCCTCATATTTTCTTCTTATGAAAGGTCATTAGAAAGATGTTGCTCCATTGTTCATTATGATTAATTGGGTTAATTGGCACCAGATCAAATTGATTCCTCATGTCAACGTGATATCATTTTACTAGGGATTTTTGAAACATTGCAGTTGGCAAGTCCATTTTTGTAACGTAGGAGTTAAAGACATATCTTTCCTCTGAGGTATTCAGAATATCTCATTGCAATTCAGTGGGAGGATGACCTCTGGTTTAAGGCTAAAAATCTGGTTTACTGTCTGATTGGGTTTTATATAAAGTTCCAAAGTTCTAGTTAAACCACAATTTGTAATGCTATGGCAAATTATCATTCAATTAGACTTAACTCTCACTGAAATACCCATACATAGGAGATATTGGGGATTCATGAAGGAGACTGCACAGGCTATGGATCATGTTCTCTTTATAAACACAGATGGACATTTCATTACAAATCAATAGGATGTAAGTGATGCCTGAAACAATTATTTTAATATAGTTAATTCCCAAAAGCCCAAGCTAGAAGTAAATGTTTGTCACTGAGCCAGGTTGTGTCACCTTTACGAACACTGAGGACTGCCTTGGCTCCTGAATTAGGAAAGAATAAGTTTTTGCATAGTTAGCCAAATAGGCCTACTTAAGGAAAGAAAAGTACTCTTTGGCTAAATCTTAAGTATTCTTTAGAGGCCCTGGGACATAATCCCTCAGGATTGTCACAAAACTCACGATCTTTACTTCATAGACATGACCTGTGACTTCAATGTTTATATACTTAACGCTAAAAGCATGGCAATGGCTTGTCCTTTTCTTAGAAAATTCATGAGTAAAATATAAATATAAGTTGACATCAACAGCTCTCTTAATGTCATGGCAATTAACCTCAGTCATTTCTAATTCAATTCAGTCATTTTGGGGGGGATATCAAGACTAGTCCTCCATGGAAGCTACCCGTTCTGGTTTATTTTTTGATTTATTTTGTTCTGATGCATGTGTGCCCAGGCCTTGGAGACATTTTTAGCTTTACCATTTGAGAAATAAGTATGTGTTTATTAATATTAAATTTTTCGAAATGGCTTGTCAGCTTTAGCTGTACTAGATGCATTACAAGATGCAATAAAACGTCTTTACTTGTGTTAAATTCCAGCGTTTAGACCCATCATTAGAATATGTTATCTGCTTAAAACTGGTTCCCTCTATCAATGAAAGGTTCATAATGTGAGTTGGCTTAGAATCGTATGAAAAGTAGCGCAGAGGGTTTAGTTAGGCCATCTTATCTGTCTGATGTGTTATTGACTTCAGCTGATATTCGCTGTGGGATGCACGCAACAGACTTTTGTATGTTGAAAATTAGGTCATGTTCTAAATTTTGGCTTGTCTTCCTTGAAGACATGACATTCCTATCTTCTAGCTGCAATTATTGCTTTCTAAGGAAAATAAATATCATTCTATAGTTTTTATTTTAAAAATAATTCCTGAAATGTCCAACTCAGAGGGTTTTGACTACAGCTTAATGGAAGTTATGGTACTGGGAGTTAATAAGAAGGATAAGGATGGAGTTCTATTTACCAAATCTCAAAAAAATGAAACTAGAAATCTTGAGAAAAAAACACTAAGTTGTTCTATATATGAAGGACATTGGTACAAGTTATCTACTTCTGTTTTATAATGTTGTATATTTATTAAATTACTTTCATAGAATCATAGAATTGTCTAGATTGGTAGGGACCTTTAAGATCATCTAGTCCAACCATCGATCTAATTCTGATAAAAAAACATCATTAAACCATGTCACTAAACACTGTGCCAGTCTCCAGGGACGGTACCTCGACTACTTCCCTGGGCAGCCCATTCCAATGCTTACTAACCCTTCTAGTGTAAAAAAAAAATCTGGGGCAACGTGAGGCCATTTCCTCTTGTCCTGTCACCTGTGACTTGGGAGAAGAGACCACCCCCCAACTTTAGAGCTTTGGATGGAAGACATTCCAAATATGAATATTGTAACAGCAAAGCAAAAGAGCCATGTTTAGTATATGTGGAAGTTTTCCACCGCCTATGAGGAGCCCAGATCTGTGTACAAAAGTTAAAAGACAGAAAAAAAGAAGAAAAGTTAATGACACTTTCAGTCTCATTATTAGTCCATAGATTTTCAGGAGGAAGGTATCATTTCAGTGAGTTTACCTGACCTCCTGCACATTGCAGGCTAAAGATCTTCACCTAAAAATTTTAACTACTGTTTAAGAAACAACACAGCTAAGAAAGTCTTTGAATTTTGTTCCATGTGTATAAACATCAGTAAGATGTAATTCTACCAGCTAACTCGAAAAGCTGTTTATTATGCTTAAACTGAAGAAGCCAACAATCTCCACTTCTGAGAGTTTTAATAGGTCTGTGTTTATTCTGTGTGATCAAAATGACAAAAATCCATTTAGACAGTTAGCTCTTGAAAACAAGTGATAACTATAAAAGTGAGCCTACAGATATCCAGACCTAAATAGTTCCTGCTGACATCCTAAGTGGCTTTACATTAACTCCAGTAGAGTTTGTTCAGGGCTGTCAGGACTATATACATACCAGGTATAATTTAGATTAACATTAATTCAATAGTTTCAGGGAGAATACATAATTAGTAAGAAATAGTAATCATTCTTGTTGTACTTAGAATATAAAATATCTAAATTTAGAGGTATGCTAAATAAAATGTTTCTTTTACATTTATGTACTTTTGCAGGTTATCTAGTAAAACACCCACACAGAGATATTTTCCTAATGGTAAGAAATTATTGTCCTGTTATTAAAATGCAAAAAGTAACATTTTAAAGGTTTGCTATACAGCATAATCCCATTTTAAATGTTCATTTTTGCAAATTGCCTGAGACAATCTCTTCATTCAACTCAGTTGCCAACAAATGTTTCGGTTTTCCATCACCCTCACTGGAACATATTCCAATCAGCTCTCAGTAATTCACCTTCTCTCCTTACTCATCTTCCTATAGCTTTCAGTCCCTATATATACAGACAATATTTAAATTCCTTTCCTAATGCAATCATATTTTTATCATAGACAGATCAAAGCATATTAATATGTTTCCATAATTTAGACTGCACACTTTTTAGTGAAAAAACCCAGACTGCTGTTGGCATAAATGTAAAGTGAAAAATTGATGAGCATGGCAAGGAATTCAAGGACATCTAATTTTTCATTAACATATGTAATGCAGCATCACTACCAATATACCTCCATCGAAAGGACTAAACCTGAAGTTTTGTTAGCACTGTTTATATCCTGTCCCGAAGGCTCCGAATATGATCACAATCCCTTGACATCAATGTTTATATCTATGTGAGGGTTGGTGAGAAATGCCCCTATGTTAATGAACTCTTTTTTTACTGATTATAGCTGAAGTTTATTACAGACAACCTAAAAGTCTTGTTGAGGTTTTTTACTGACCAGGAATGAGAAAAATGCTTTGGATTTATTTGATGTTGCAGTCATGTTTCATCAGTTAACATTAAAGTGAAAAATCTATTTATGAGATGTAGAAATACACACCAGATAGACTGGATGAGAATGAGGATTCATTGATGCATCTAATGGAAAGAATTAGATGTTAAAAAATAACCAAGTTTGTGATTTATGAAACATTAAAGAACTGTGTTCAGAAAAAGATAAAAATTCCCTGTGAGATTCAGATGGTGTAAGAGTTCCCTCACTCTACTAAAAGTGTAGTTTGATGACAGGGGCCCTAAAAGGATGAAACCACAGGATGAAACCACAGGATGATGTAAGACTGCCCAGGCCTCTGACTCCCTAATAATCATCTAGTTGTCATTCAAATGATAAGATGCTTCCTCAAGAGTTGGGTAAAAGTGGATTAAGCAAACCAAAAACACACAGAAGCGAAACACAAGTTTGCTCAACACTCAGTCCACATTGAGAGGGTTGGATGTCTATGGCTGAGGACCTGTCTAGAGATTCAAATGTGAGATAAAAGGTACTGTATGGCTGCCTATGCTCTGAATCATCAAGGAGCTTTGTCTTGGCCAGTCAAGTTATTCAGGGCAGTCATGAACACCATGACTGCATGAACGCCTGCACGTGTGCCTCCAAGCACACCTGCCTTGAACATTCTGCACCGTTCACATCCTCCTGATAAAACTCATTTAATGGGAGTTGCAAAAACAACCATGTCTGTTTATCTCATTAAACTTCAGTTTTCCAGACTTATTTCTTCTCAAAATACCTCTCAGTCAGTCGGATTCCTGGAATAAAGGTGGTTAACGATAAATGGTGGCACAAATTTTATAAGTACAGTTTGGCCTCTACATTAAGAATAAAAAACTCAGAATCTTAAAGTAGCATATGAAAATGATGATGGAATAACGTTTATATGCATCAGTCCAAAATGCTGGGTTGCCCTGTAAGTTAGTACTTTTTCTATTGTAGTTACAGTGGAAATAAAACTGTACGGGCTCAAAATTTGTATACCACGCTGTTTTACTACAGACAAAAAAGCTATTTTGCAGAGCTGGTTTTTCCTGGTAAATTTTCTAAACTACTCTTTCTCCTTGTAATTATTATTATTATTAGAGCTTTGTGCTCCTGACAACTATATTTCTTCAATCATAGCTTTCAGAATATCAGCTTTTCAAGAAAAAAAAATAATAAAGGAATGTTTCAGTCTATTTTAAATGTTCACATCTGGATGCACATGTCACACCACAGTATGCTGTTCTGAAGTGTATGACAGTTGCAGCACAAATGTATATATCATGTTTGTCTTAAAGCTACCAAAATTAGCAGTCACCCATTCATCCTTATACTCTACATTTATATAGGGCAGGGACTCTCTTACACTTAATTATCCACATTAGTATGGGCAAATTTGGCTGTTGCAAATTGGTAGCATTTGGTATGGCACCTGAAAATGATGCTTAGGGTCTGTGAAAAGGTGGATGGAAAAAGTGAAAGTGAATCTGTTGCTGCGATAATCAATTGTATTAACTTACTTTACACTCAGAGGAACACCCACATTTTTGGAAATAGTCTTTTCTGCCAAAAATCTTTATTTGCATCCCTCAGGAGACATTGTAAAACATTGTTCTTTGTCAGATTTGAACAGCAGTGATTGACTGTGATATTTGTAGGGTTCATCCACTCTAGATACCTCTCCAGGGAGGAATCCTATCTTCCTTTCCCCTAGACAGATTGTTATAAGTTAGAGCTCCTGGGGATTTCCTTGATTTATGTGGAAGGAAGTTTCAGTACAAGCAGTCTAGAATTAGGAGGCCGCAGTGTGAAAAATCACATCTTGTTGGTACCTCCTCTTTGAAGTGCTAAATGTAACTTGGATCTTAAAACAAGATATGGTACCGTCCTTTAGAGCTAGTACAATATTCCTAGTGGAGTTTAGCATAAATCACCACAATTTTAGCAAACACTAAGTGAATTTGTGTATGTAAAGCCATGCCTTATAAACTTTCTAGTCGTAAACCTCTTACTGGAATTTGTGTCCATTTGATTTAAGACTTCTGAAGCATGGCAGGGAATACATAGGTAACACGGATATTTTCAAAGTGAACATTGTCAAGGCATCTGTTCTGAGATTAGTACCAAATGCTTCAAGAAGAAGATATAAAGTATGCATTTAGTGGAATAATAACACCTTGGGGGTTATAACCCACTAATTACTAGTTAGTGGATTCATATTCAAAACATCAGGCCTCACATTAACCAAATTCCTTTAGGTTTTGTTATACAACAAGAATCTTTGTGACCTTTTTAGAAATGTCTTTCAAAATTGTTGCCTGTCCCTTTTTGTTATATTAAAGGTATAGAGGAACATCTGGCTAACTCATATTCTTCTCCCTACCTCTGCCTCATGATGGTTTTTGATGTGTCTGAAATAAAGTTCTTAAAATTCCAATGCTAATAAAATTTATAGCCTTCACAGTACCCTTATGCATAAAGAGCATTCCAAAACTCCACCCATTTTTATTGTACCTTTTAAAATTTCAACTACATTTTATTTAATTGGTGGAAAAGAAGAGGTAAATATTGAGCTATATGCAAAAGCATATGAACCTTCACTCTGTGTTGATATTCTGTGTATTTCTAAGAGAATAGCATGTGCTGTACTTCACAAGAAAACTAAGCACATGATGATCTTGAAATTAATTTCATGTAGGAAGGAAACTTTTCTGGTTTTAGGTCAAAGCTTGCAATATTATCTGACTTTTGAATATTGTAAGCTAAAACCAGAGGAATGTCTGTTACTTTAAATACATCTGCCCTTTGAGGTTTTACTATCCTTTGAACCTGCAGGCAGATGTTGAAGGAACCCTCTGAAAGTTGCAATGACAGAGACTGATACAACTGTACTTCCCTTTAACCTTTTGATATATTGTAAACTTAATGCAATTTCATAGAGTTATACATAATTTATTTCATGTTGCACAATATACTATGAAAAATCAAGATATACATAAATTTAGCTCTCCATCCAAAATTAATGCATCACAAAATTATTAAAAAATGAAATGTAAAACATGACAACATGAATACTGGGATATATCATGAGGTGACCTGAAAGTTAGCTAGTTATCAAACTGTTTTAAAGAACAAACCCCAGAAATTAAATCTTCACTGGGTCAAGGCTACGCCTCGTTCCCTTTCTTGTAAAATGAATGGTTTCAGAGGAGACTATTCTCATTCTTACCTTGACAGTCACTATTTCAGCGCTAAAAATCCACAACAATGACAGATGATTTCTAAGTATTACAGAGATAATGTTTCCTCCCACGGTGAGACATCATCATGTTAAACTCTTTAGCGCTACTGCGATTAAGTGAACATAATATCCTGCATAGTCCATGACCTTATCTCTCTTCAGTTTTCTAGTGGCAGAGGAAAGATGTATTTTTAATCATGTGTTTTAAATCTGATTTCTAAACATTTGTGTTCTCCATTTCACAGTGTCAGGGAGCTAGCTCCCACTTCAGTGTGTGACAGCATATCCCTTTAAAGTAGATAAAAGACTTAAACTGCAAAATTCAGACCCAGGCCCAGCTTTTAAAACACCTCAGATTTTGTTCACAGCTGGAAAAGATCATTAAATGTCTGAGGGAGCAAAATACACATCTGGACTCAGGATCTGATCCAAAAAATTCTTCTCTTTCCCCACTCACTCAATGCCAGTGCACATTTCTGTGTAAATATTTCTCTCCATTACCTTCTCTGTAACAGCGTGCTGGGCTGAAGGTCTTTCTACATTCCAATATGTGTAGTTTATTTAAGTTTACTGTGTCTACAAATGTAGTCACTGTAATTTTTATTCTATCATCTAAGTCATTAATGAAAATGTTAAATAACACCACTGGATCTACGACAGATTCTCAGTAACCTTATTCTATTTACTAGACCAGTCTGACAAGTGTAAGATTGGAAGTAATAGTGTAAATACAATTTTTTTTTTCCAGTTTTCTACCAGTTAAAGATAGCTTTTCTATCCTTATGGTATTTATGCCCTGCTGTTATGTAGACTATGTTTCTCAGACCTGTTTATGGGAATGTCATCACATACAATACCAGAAGTCTCTCTGAAGGTAAAGCATTCGCAGTCTACTCTTTGATAATCCACTAGGCTAATTATTGTGTGGCAAGAGGAAATTAAGACAATTTAAGATTTTTTTTTTTTTTTAATCTATGTTATTAGGATCCCACTATTATCTAGGTGCTCACAGTTTGACTGTGTGTTCCATTTATTTCATCCCAGGGCCAAACTGAAGTAGACTAGTCTATAAGTCTTACTTTTGTCTATTTTTGAAGACAAATTTGTCAGCACATTCTGTAGAAGTCATGTTATCTTTCAAACATTATTAAAAAGAATAAATACTCTCAGTAAATATGCAAGGAAAGGTCAGCCAAAATATGTATAATTAGTAGCAGCAGCATTAGTAGTAATGTGTGTAGACCAAATAAAAAATGTGAGTGAAGGTACCTTTCCCATTCTCTATCAAACAGGCTGAGATCTGTGTTAATTTACCTTGAAAATTGTTTTGAATGAAAGCAGGAAAAATATTCTGCAAATAACAACATTTTATATGCTAATTTGCTGTTCTGAAGTGGGTGCACTTTGATTTTATTTTTTTAATATACATTCTTTTCCATGATTACTTTAAAAGAGTCAAATATTAAAATTTAGTGTTTTGACAGACACTACTTTCCTAAGTATTTTGCAAAATATTTAACTTTATTTCTAAGTTGCCAAGAAATAAATGGAACTAAATTTTAAAATCACCAAATCCCATGAAAAACTTTTGTC
>VZRU01014268.1:764456-776018 GCA_013398155.1 Pedionomus torquatus
ACCACGACAACTTTCTTTTTTTATTCAGCTCTATTTTCTTTTCAGCAAATGCATTTTCAGCTACTGTTCGAGCCCCACTGCTATTACTATCAAGCTTAAAGAAAGTAAAGTTTTTAAAAGTTGTCATCAGATTTAGAGGATAGACACGAGTTAAGAAAAAACAGCTAGTACACCTGAGGTATTGCAGTTTGTTTGATCTGTCAAAGACTGTACAAAGTAGACTAAAAGCAAGCCAGAGTCGATACGGGAGCTCAAGACCTCTCTCTGGAATTTTACCTGTTTTGTCCTGAACTTGCAATCAATCAGAAACTACTTTTTTATCTGCAAGAAGCCAAAACTTGACGGTTTAGTTTTTTTTCACAGTTATAGGGACAGTTGATTACAGGAATGTTTGGCAGGTGGCCAAGATAAACTGAACACATAATAAAAGGATATGAAAAGTAAATGATATATTATTGAAGTGTCGAGGTGGGCTATGGAAATAAAATAATATTGATTTTGTCATGGAAAAAACAACTTAATTTTTACATAAAGAGATAAGAAAGGTTCCCCCTGAAATGTAATTGCCTGTATTTAAGTAAATGAAAGGGTCATGATAGCCAAAAGTTGATAGCACAACTTTAAATAGAAGAAGCCAGCTAGGCTTTCAAAGAGAAAAACAGGATCGCTAAGCCTGAAGAACTGTGTTTATTAGCAATAAGAAGACAATAAGGCACAGAAAGAAACAGAAAGGCCAAAAGGACAGAAAAAGAGATTGTTCTCCATTATGGTTCATTACTTGCTTTGAGTTGCTTTTAAGTCTTCTGCGGATCTTGTCTCCTCCATCTTCTCCGTACTTCTGTCTTTCCCATCTAAAAATGCCCTCTATAACTGAATAGCAAAAGAAAGGATGTAACCCAGATGAAATTTTTATAGGAAACACTCTGATATAATTGGGATAAAGTAAAAATATATCAGTTACTGACTATTTAAGCTCTGCAATTAAAAGCCTCACCGTGCCAGCTCGGAGACAGCTATGCTAAAACCCAGATTATCATACTTAGCTATCTGTAGCCTGATGGGAGGTTGCGGGGTAGCTAAGGAAGGGCCTCTGACTTACTTTTCCCACATGGTTAATAGAAAAAAAAAAAAGCAAAAGACCAGTCATTCAGCCCACTGAAAATCCAAATTTCCTCTGTCCTCTTCCATCCATGCTGTTTCGCTCACTGTGGGGATCTTGGCCAGACAGGTATCCCGAAGAGTAGGATCTTCATGAAATACAACGAGGGGCTTGAAGATGTGTCCACAGGAAGAACGGAAGAACATTTTCTCAGTGTGGGACAGCAGGTTCTGAACAAAAGACAGGGCTCAATTTATGTGAATTGACTGCTGCCCTCAGTGACGAGTGGGAACAGGATAAATCCTAGCTCAACAGCAGTAAAAGAAAGAGCAGAACATTTTTTATTTTGATCAAAAACCTGAGGGTCAAGTCAAATCAGTAAACAATTGAAAAGATGAATTTAAGGATTTACTGTTTTTCAGTAAATTTTCCAGTACCCAATATAAAGCTGAAATATTAAGAGTTGCTTATGCCTCCTTAATGTATTTTTCCATAGGCCTTTTGTTGGGCAGGACTTTAACTTCAGAAGAAGCTGAGATGCTAATTACCTTAGGTCTAAAGGAATAATTACACAGTTGTTATAAAAGTTTTGTAGTCATTGGGGAAAAAGGAGTTTAGGAGCTACTTTATAAGCATTTCTTGCTCCCTTCTGATTTACGTGACACCTGGATAAAAATAGAAAAGGCAGAATTCACTGGAAATAAAATGTGATATAATGGATAGGTCTTTGGTTTTACAGTCCCAGTTCTGAGTCATTTCTTGTTTTGCCACTAATCTGCTCCTAAAAGTCATTTCACCTCTCCTGTCTAGTCAGATTATCCACCTTTCCAGACAAGGACTGACTTTCACCATGTGTTTGTGCAATGTCTAGCACAATAGGTCTCCAGGCTCTGTTGTAATCCAAATAATGAATTCTTAACTTTTTCCGCTATTATAATATGTTCGGCCAAGTTTGTTTTACATTGTCAACCAAAGCTATGGATGAAACGGGTGTGGCTGTTAGTCACTTTCCTCTAAAGTGTCCTATGACTGAATCTCATGCATTTTAAAAGAGCCAGTTTGGATATGTGCATCTTTCAGTCCTCAGTTTCAGGTTTTCTTTTCTTCTATCTCCATATAGATGTCATTAACGCAGAGATGCAGAAGAGAGTTAACAGTGGCGGAGGGTAGTATTTTTTCTGTTCTTATGCACGACTTCCATTAGCAGCAGTAGGTGCTATGTGTGTGAATTGAGCAAGCAGACATAACTTTATTTGAAGGAAATGACATGTAAAGTTACTTACGGCACGAAAGCAAAGAGCTAGAGCATGTTTTATTATGGATTATATCTCTGATTGATGTCACACTATATAACTGGATATTTAAAGAAAATTTCATTTCGTACTAACCTGTAAGACTGCAGAGCTAAGATATTGATTGGGAAAATTTGAACTTGAATATTTTCTCCCAGTGTGAGAGATTTTCAAATGCTTTATTTTAGTTCTATTAATAAAGAGAAGCTTTGAAACCCTGTTTTTAATATTATTCTCTCAACAAATGTGGAAAGAAATGACATAGAGATAAAAGAAGTATCTTTAACTGTCACCATCAAGAATACTGTCGTATTTTTAAGGAATGCAGGGCTTTTTCCCTGGCCAGTGAGTAAAAGTATAAGTCAGCTTTCTTCCTACTTGCATGTTATGTGGCAATTGCTTAAACCAAATGAGAAACTCTTTTTTAGTTCAGGACACTGAGCTCAAGTGGAAGTTGCCAGATTTAATAAAGCAGAATGGTCCTAGGGAAGAAATTTTCTGTTTCTATTTCCATTGGTGCATCTGTTTGGAGCACGTACTTTCCCCAGCAAATGCCAGTTTGCCTACAACACTTGCAATGAACTTTAATTGTGTCCTTTAGTAGAAAGTCTTAATTTTGATCTGACTCCCTTCAGGTAGCAATGAGTCAACTCACATAATCACACCTCCCTGTAGCAGATAAAAATAACCACCTTGATTTTCCCACCTTCTTTACTTTTTAGAAAATGGTTGTATTTTTATGAGTTCACTCGCACAGTTAGCAGGGATCTATAAGCTTTGGAACCTAAGATGGTCCTGCAATAACAGCTATTTCTAAACCATTACAGTAATTAATCACGGAAGGAGCTACTGAAAAAAAAATCCTATAATTTTGAACATATAATTGAATTTTTATTGCTTTTAAACTGAAGTGTTTAGACCTTGAGAAAATCAGCTCAGCAGGAAAAAAAAAGCCTTCCTCTTTGCCTCTCCTTCCTTCTGTGCTTTATACAAAGCTTGGCAGAGCTTACAAGCTAAGTGGGAGCTGATTTAATAGCTCTTTATTTCAATCTCCCTCCTAAAGAAGAAGAAAAGGTCACTTAAAAATTATTCTCTTAACAAAATATACTGATCCACTGGAGGTGAGTTAGTATACAAAGTGAAGACTTTCACATCCAAAGCTTACACTGGAACCTTGCAGAGGAAGAAATCAATGTGCTCAGAGGAGGCGAGTGGTCTTGGGTTGCCAGTTATACTCACTGGTATCAACAGGGGCATAAGGATGAAGCTGGGAAAGGTGAGGATAAGTGTCAGCAGGCAAATTTTACCCAACCAAAAAAATGACATCAGAAAAGCATTTAAGGTTTATTTAAACATTATATTTGATCAATAAGAACTTTAGTGTATTTTTAAAACTTTTTTTTCAGGGTTTGTAATAAAAAATATAATCTTTTTCCTGCAAATATTTCAAATCCCAACTGAGTCTTTTCCAAATTCAAGTAAAACTGGAAAACTTTTTCAGACTCAGTAAATTTGCAGTTGCTTAAATAAACTAAAATATTGTTAAAAAATTGCCTTTTTTCCACTTGGAGGCCCAATTCTTGGACACAAGAAAGAGAGATAATAGGTGTGATGAAGGTAATATGAGATTTATAAACCTCCTTTTGCTTCCTTCCCCCAACTACAAATGTTCTTTTTTGTGTCAATCTTCTGATATTAATTGATAACTAGTAACCAAACTAATCATTGTAAGTTTTAGGCAAGAGCTAAGAGATGAAAGAGAGGTGGAAAAATAGTATGCAGCCCTATAGTCAATCCTATAGTTGTATAATCTAAATATGTCTAGACAGCCTGAGTTCCTACTTTAATTTTCCTGTTCTGAGATCTTAGATCCCAGTTGAAATGCAATTCCTGCCCCTCATTTTTTCTCATGGGACAACATGGTAGACTAAGCCTTGACACAGAAAGACAGTAGTATCAAAGGGGAGTAATAGCTACGTGATGTCAACCATTCTGTGATTTTGCATTTCTGTGAAAATGGGTAGGATAGGAATGTGCTAAAACACATGGTCCTGTACTAAAATGTGAAGTCAGGAAGAAAAATGGTAAAACAACAGCGTTAACTACTTGCATTTGCATTGCGAATAGTGTGAGAGCAACTGGACGCTAATAACTTTGTTCAAGGAAAAGTGATTAAAACAGAATGACATATAAAGCCTGAAATATTCAGATTATAGACACATTTAAAAATTGTTAGAAAATAATTTTAGTGGTCAGGATACACTTTCTGGATTATAAGTATCACCAAACACATCATTCAAGAATTCTGGAGTTTACAAAGAGAACTCATAATAAAATTTTGTCATTCAAAACAAATTAATTTAGTGGACTAAAATAATTTAATTTTTAATGTTTAAGTTGGAAACGTAAGTTTGCAACTTAAGTCAAATCTGAACTTTTGTTACTGGAAAAAAAGTTCAATAATGGTCTTTAAAGTTTTCATTCTTCTATTATCTTTCATCCCTCTTCTCTATTTTTCTCTCTATTAAGTTACTAAGTGACATCTTATAGAAAGTTTATGTCACTCCTACTCATATACCACTATAATTTTAGATTATATTAGCCATGCTTAAATTAAAATGCTGTCCACTTTCCCATCAGAGCTATACAAGGAATGCTGACAGAAAGTGTAATCATAGCTATTTGAGGACAAATAACTTTTTAAATGACCAACATTTATGTTAGTAAAATATGTCTATTGTAAAAATGATCCCAGACCTACTCCTCCAATCTTTGCGCATCGTTTTAACAATCATGTTAGTACCCTTTCAGAGAGTGTTATTTAACATTTTTCCCTTCCCATGCCTGTATTCTGTCATTTCTATGTTGGATGGTTCCCGTACTAATGATTGTTTGAATATCATATAAAATCTATATTTAATGCAGAAAGCAATTTACAAGTATACAGTGTGCACTATATAAGGGCTGTTCAGTTAGATTTCAGCCTTTTTCATGTGAAAATTCAACATTTTTCTTTAAATCTCTAAAGCTCCTTGTAGATGAGGGCTTTGCCAGATTGGAGACTGTTCAATACATAGTTTTTTCCCCACTCTGACAGCTATCAGTTTTATTTAAGAATCCATTTACTTGATTTGTTTTCTGTTGACAAAATTAATGTCTTCTCAGTGGTATTCTTTTTTTTTTTTTAGGTGTCTTTGTTTCTTCTGCTGAACTGTGCTTCTTTGGTTTTAACACTTAATTTCACCTCTAGTACAAAAAGAAGGAAACCATTTCCTGGAATTTGTGATAATAATGTTAGCAATTTCTGATCTTAAATTTATGGAGTTTCAAAATTTTTTTTTTCAGCCAGCTTTATGTTACAGATATTTGACCTCCAAATTCTTAATTGCACCCACAACAGTCAGACACAAATTAACATTTCTGGCCTGAATGTCAGAGCCCATCTTGCTGGTTGTGTTGGGGCGCTAGCAAAAATGTAAATCTTCCAAAAGACTCTCTTCATCAATTAGCCCAAAATTCTTTTTTCTGTAGGTCAAAGTTATTGAGTACATTTCATGGAGAACATTTCCTCTATGACTGTGTTCTTGCTGTTTTGAGATCTTAGCTATGATTGTGTTAGTTGATGGATTACTCTTCAGCCCTTTCAAGAGATGCTGGATAAATTCTGTACTGGCTGTTGTCACACAAAAGCACAAGCCAGAAAGTGGTTGGTCAACTCATCTGCCTTTAACACCTGCCTTTGGATTGAGCTAATTGTCTCCTGGAAATTATATTTTTCTTTTAGTTGACTATAGAGGTTGTCCTGGTTTGAGGTAAAACAAACCAATTTTCTGTTTTACAGTTTTACTTTCTTTGCTAGGCCTCTTCTAACTAGCTAAACTCTGAAATTAACAGCACATTGTTCAGAGCTGTTCCGTCTCACAGTGATAAGACCTGATTATACCAAGGGATGGTATGCAGAGAGGCCCTTGTTTAGACTTATTGCTGGAAGAACCAAGGTCAGATAATTTTCAGCATTTGCCCGTTGGAGGGTCCCACCTTCAAGGAGGAGCGGACAGGACAGGTGACCCAGAACGGACCAACAGGGGTATTCCATCCCATCAGCATCATGCCCTGTATAAAAGCTGAAGGATCAACAGGTCAACGCCCTTCTCGCCCCTTTTTCACCCTTCCTCGATGGCTGACATCCAAGGAGGACTCTGCCTGTTCGTCTGCCTTTGATCCTGATCCGAGCGTTCCTGNAGTTCTTATTAGATAAGACAATTTCCTTCTTTCCATACTGCTCATAAAATACAGAAATATTGGTATATGTATTGTTAACATATTAGTATAACTAATTACAAATCCTTTAATGATTTAATGTCTTACTTTTCCCTCAATTGCAAAATCCTGCGGTCTGTAGTAGAGTCCTGTATTCTTGAAATTTGCATTTTCCTAACTTGTGTGATATGCATAAGACACACTTAAGATGATTAGGCAGTAATCAGGCTATAATATTAATAATTATATATAATTAACAAGTTTTAATGAACTATCAACTATTAATAAACTTTAAATTCCTTAATAAAGCAATTCCAACTTCAGACCTAGCTTCACCAATCCCTGCATCTCTTCTACAACTAATTTTCATTAAACCATCCTATTAACTCCAATGACTTACATGCATAGAGAAGATCAAAGACTGCACAGCTCAACAAATATGACTTTAGAATTATAATGTTACTGCTAAAAGGTGAAAGGCTTTGTACTGACCTGGGAGAACAGGGTCTCAGGACTTGTCTAGACTTCTACTGGCCTGAGATCAATTTAACTTCTTTTATTGGTGGTAGCACTTCTCTAGTGGTCAGGTCACTATTGCCTAAACTTGGTTTAGCTTTAATTTAGCTCTGTGCCACTGTGTGGCATAACACTTACTGCTAATTAATAGAGAATAAAAACAAGCAGCTATTAAGCATTGAGTGAACTGTCTATGACACTAGGATTAAACTATATTGCAGACAAGTAGTGATGTCAGATGACATGAGAAATCCCAGAGCATGGTCGCAGACCACAGTGGTAAATCTTTTTTTCACAAAGGAAAAAAATCATCTTGTCAGTCAGGCAAACCCTGCTTTAAGGATATGAAAGAGGACCCAGTGGGGAAAAAACAACTTTTGGAAAATTTGCAAAAATAATGCCAGGTGAACCCAAAGGCTGAGGAGGAAGAAACCACCACAATCAACTTCATAGCCTTTCCATCAAGGAACTTGGAATACTGATCACTCACGGAGACTCCCTTTATATTCCTGAGGATCACTCAAACTGTGGCTTTGTTACCTAGGGGAAGCAGGGAGAGTGTAACACCAGGGTTATACTAGGAAGATCACATATGTACACATACATATGTGTGTATTGTATGTGTATAAATTATTCGTGAGGCTTTTCTGTAATAATTTGAATTTGACTACAAGCATCCATATCATTTCAGCCAGACTAATAAAAAATGTCATGTGGTTTGAGTAGACTGTTAATCCACAGTAAATTCTTGGCTTTGTGCAAAACTGTTCTCTTTTGCCCATAGCAAGTTTTAGACGGCAACAACTTTCTTTGGTGAAAGTAAAAAGGAAAATCTTAACTTGTCATTGTTTCAATTTGTTGTAGAATTAAAAAAACTACTCTTCTCATAGTTACATAGTTACAACATTGCATTTTGAAGGACAGGGTCAAGATAGTGTCTAACTTTCCACTAAACACATGGCTAGAAGTCTTGGAGTAAAGAAATTTTTTTTTTTTTATATATAAGTAATTAATCTGTGGTGATTCTTCTATCTAGAATGATACCTGAGAGATTTTTCCAAAGAGCAGCTTCGAAATTTCAGATTTTGACCAGAGTTCGCATCATTTTTGTCAAAGAGAAAATAAGAGTATTTGGTATGGTGTAATGGAAGACCCAGGCCTGTACTGATGTATTTGCCTATATCTCAATCAAACAGAAGTGTTAGCATTTATATTTGCATTACTTATACATTTACCATCTAAAATATTTATTGTTTCTTTTGAAAGAAAAGATGGCCTCTGCAAACGAAGTGATGTCATACAATAATTGGTAAAATCCAAGAATTTTAATCCAGAGAATATAAGACAGGTATATGTTAGGGAGGGACTGTAGCATATGTACAAATGTAGTATGTCTGCAAGTTTTTTCTCTTGGCTTCTTTTCCTGATTATTTAACCAGATTGTTAAAATTCCATCTGCTTTAGACTGCAAATGAATGATTTTAAGCAACATGAAAAAAAAAAAAAAAGTAGGCTTTTGGAAAAATTTCATGAGTACATGAGCTTTTAAGGTATTTTTGCTAGAAGGTAAATAGCTGCAAGTCATAACCTATTTCAGAACACCAGAAAAGCTTTTTATGGGGTTACAGTATATAGGAAAGCAAAAACATAAAACTGAAAGAGACTCCCTGGGTAATCAAAAGAGTCTCTTGCAATTGCAGTATTGGGTTTTATAATTGTGTTCATGAATTTACCCATTATTTTAACTCCACATTTGTGGGCAGACACTGCCAAAAGACAGCAAATGGACATTTGCCCAGGAATCTAAGGTTATTCCCACAGAGCTCTCGAGTACCAGGAAGGAGGTTTTCCTTACGTCATGCAGCACTGAGGGCCAGTATTTAATCCATCTCCAATAGATCATATTTCTAACTCCGGAGCATAATGCAATTGTGGGTTTGTCAGTGATTTCAGACTTCTGTACAAGTGAGAGAAAAATGAATCTGAAGAGCCACTTTCTCAAACATCCTTCTTTTTGCATAGCACAAATTCTGTTACATCTGCTTTTTACCTGCTTCACACAAATGAAATGCAGAGTTTTGTTGTAAGAGTAAGAGGTATTGGATAATTCACAGAGAATTGACTTGCACATATGTAGAAAAAAAACCCAAACAGCTAAAATGGAATTTTAAGCCTTTGACTTTGGCTGTGTTATCAACAGTACAGCTCAGTGTTCACGCAGTGTTCCACCCTCTGAATGCAGATGTAGCATGCAAAAATTACTGAGAGAAAAACTTTTTTGTTTCCTTCGGCATAGATCAAATAATACTCCAAAAGATATCACAAATACTAACAGCTAATAATAATAATTAAAAGGCTCTTATAATTCAAAGCCTGTTTTGTTTTTCTTTTTATTTAATAAAGGATTACTTGAAAAAAAAAATTATTGTAATTCTCAGAGTTAAATTATGCCTGCTGCATGTGCACTTAAGGGTTCATATGCTATCGAGTCTACATTCCTCCATTCAAAAATTGTCTGGAGGAGTTCAGAAGAAAATAACTGTATTTCAGTTAAAAGTTATAACACTGATTGCTTTTACTTTTAATGGCATATTTTTCAGGCTGTTTAGCTGTACGTCTCACAGATATAAGCATTCACCATATGAAACTTCAATTAGCAATGATTTTCAAGATATAAAAAGATGGCTATTATAATGGCATAGTGAGAATGTGTGGTATACGTTCATTTAAAGCGTTGTTAATTCAATTGCTTTATCTGATCCAAAGTCACTTAGATTATATTAAATTAGCCATCTGTTTGGCTTTCACCTTGGAATGTCTGCCAGATGCTGAGTTTGTTTATAGACAATTCATTTGCAGACACAGCCTTAACAACAGGCTTGCTTGTTGGGGACTATCCCTGATGGAAGAGTTTACCTGGAAAGATGGAACTGTGCACTTCAAGCAACAACTGCTTATTCAAAAGGAGTAAAAATGTATTGAGTACTTTGTGTCCACTGTTACACAACTTATGTCTTCTTATTAATTTCTGTAATCTTGGTGACAAAGAGGCTAAATGATTCCACAAAGCTGCATCATTCTGTATAGTGCCCATTTACACGTTTTATGGTTTTCTTTTTAATTAAGGTTTGGCACTAAAATTAATATAGCATTTTGTTATCTACTGGGCATGGAAGCTTTTTACGAAGTCTCCAGATAGCTTTTAAAAGGCTATTAAAAAGCTGTATGTCATTCCATGTTACACATGGGAAAAAAAAATTCTTTAAGGGGATGGGCAGCTTACATTCTCTCTTCCCTCCAAAATAACACTTGTTCTTCATCACAAAAGTGATACCAAAGCTGCTCAGGAAGATTCCAGAATTATAATTTCGTCAAAGTGCTTTGATTGGACTTGTTCATCAGCTATTCATGAGCAATCCCCCATGGAAAAGCAAATCTTAGTGACTGGTCCAACAACAGGGTAGTATGAATCATTGAGGAAAATTCAGAAGTGGTTTATGATCATCTGGAGAGATGTTTGATTAAATAACAGTCTCAATCCAGCTTTTAGTTGTCAAAGATTTATGCAACAGAGACTGACTTTGCTACTACTAGACGTAGTGCTAGGTACCAATGACTACTGTTAGCAACAAAAATAAGAAATTGGCTTTCTTCAAGTAGCAAAAAAAAGTTATCTAATTTTTGTCTTGTAGAAAATTAAGTATGTTCACACATATTAAATAAAACTATCAGAAGAAATATAAATATTCTTACTTAGTATGTAACCCAATTTCTAAATGACAGAGTTCAGAATATTTCCTTTCTTTTCGGGAACTTTATACCACTTTTTTTTTTATTGCAGGATTTTAAGCAAAGACTTTTTAATCCCCTTTTGAAACATCTGGTCCTGACCAATGTTAAAACAAAATAATAAAATGAATGGATTACGATCCAATCTGATTCAATATAGAAATTCTTATAATCTGACTGAATGAATATAGAACTTTATATTTGATCACTGAGCCCTGACATCCATTCCAAAAAGGTTTGATTTGTACTGGAATTTTGCAACCTGTTGCTTCCAAAGTTTTTGATTCAACATTCTTTATGTAAACTAAATTAGTGCATGAATGTATGGTATATATGTAATTGAATGAGCCAGCCACTCAGGTCACTTAGACTGATTAAAGAGAAAGTACCTTATTTGATATTAAATGGCTGATTGCCAAGAGCAACATAACTGACAAAGGAAAAATTCTACCTGTGCAGGAAATGGCGTATCTGAGTTAACACTGGCAATGAGAGAGATTTTTTTTAATCTGAGTGAGAATCTTGTTTTATGCACAGATTAATCTTGAATATCACAGTACTTAAAAAAAAAAAAAAAAAAAAAAAAAAAAAAAAAAAAAAAAAACA
>VZRU01014268.1:776045-790218 GCA_013398155.1 Pedionomus torquatus
TGAAATACAATATTTAAAAAAAAAAAAAAAAAAAAAAAAAAAAAAAACAAAACAAAACAAAACACCATCAGTTCAAATACTCATTTTATACACATTCCACAGTGGGCTCCCCATCTAAACAGCAATTTTTAATGTCTCTGGAAAAGGGTAATTCACAACACAGATTTCCATTAACTTCTATAATTTTTATGAGGCAGGAAAAGGGGTGTCTATTTTTCCATTGATATAAATTTGCGTCCTTTGAATCTTCATCCATTGACTGCCAAATTCAAGAGCAGAGTGAACCAATGAAATGGTGAAAAGAATGGATTGCATGAATGTATTGAACAACAGGGATAATGGCTTTACCACCAGGATACTTAAAGAAACTGAGAAGGACAAAAGAACAGAAATCAAGGTCAGAAAATAGGAAATACTATGTGAAGATGCAAGGAAATAAAGGCTTGAGCAACAGGACTAGTATTCTAGGAACTGATTAAGGATAAATTCTGGAGATATTATGAAAAGAATCCCTAGAATGAACTGGAGAAATTTTGAAATTATGGTCAAGATAAAGGCAACTCTAAAATATGATCACTGTAGAGCTAGTGTTTACAAAGACAGCTTCTGCCTGAAATGTTTCACACCAATGTCTTTTTTTCACCTTTGGAAGCTCTCATAAAGTCATTAAATGATTGTTTAAGAAATAGATTTTGTACTTAAGAGGTGGAATAATGAAAAATTATTTTTTTTAAAGATCCATTTTTCAAAATAAAGTGAACATTGGTGCAAAATAAACCAATGAGGCATTAAGTTAATTTATTTAGAAATGTATTTTAACATTGCACTTATATTTAGAAATGCATTTTTTCCTTTTTATTGCAGCATTTTTAGTTTTTTTTCTGCTATGTGATATTTTTCAGCATTTGGTGATTTTTTTTATTTGAAACAGAGAATTATATTGAAACATCAAAATTTTCCACTGGATAAAAATCCCATTTCTCAACAATCTCTAAGGAGAACTACAATGGTGATAGTTATGACAGAATATGTAAGGAGACAGTAGGGCTTAGGAGGCAAACGACAGAGTAAGAGAATGGTAGGGATGGGATCTCAGGAGATCGGTTAGACCAACCCTCATTCCAAAGCAAACTCACCCAGAGCAGACTGCACAGGAACGCATCCAGGTGGGTTTTAATGCATCCAGAGAAGGATACTGCACAACCTCTCTGGGCAGCCTGTTTCTGTGTTTTAGCACCCTCAAAATAAAGTTTTTTCTCATGTTGAGATGGAACATTGTGTGTTCTAGTTTATGCCTGTTGCCCTTTGTCCTCTTGCAGGGCACCACTGAAAAGAGTCTGATGCCATCCTCTTGACACCTGCCCTTTAGGGGTTGGTAAGCATTGATGAGATCCTCTCTCAATCCCCTCCAGACTAAAAAGACACAGGTCTTTCAGTCTTTCCTCATAAGAGAGGTGCTCCATTCCCTTTATCATCTTTGTAGCCCTCCACTGGACTCTCTCCAGGTCCCTGTCCAGATGTGGCCTCACCAGGGCAGAGTAGATAGTAAGGATGACTTCCCTCAATCTGCTCACCACATGTTTTTTTAATGCACCCAAGGAGGTCTTTGACCCTCTTGGCCACAAGATCACATTGTTGGCTCTTGGTCAACTTGTAGTCCACTAGGACTTCTAGATCCTTCTCCACAGATCTGCCTGCTAGCAAGCCATCACCTTACCTCTACCAGTGCATGGCGTTATTCCTCCCTAGGTGTAGGACTCCACATTTGCCTTTCTTAACCTTCACTGGGTTCCTCTCTACCCAGCACTCAAATAAATAGTGAGATGAATAGTGAGATGAATTAGAGTTACACCAAAATGAATTACAGTTTCAGCAGCCAAAATAACAATGATCTATACAAACATTAGGGATTTTCATTTTATTACAACTTTTTACTGAAAATGTAAATTTCTGATAATTTTTAAAATAGAGAATTTTTATTTTGTCTAGAGGAACTAACCAGTGATTTAGAAGACACAAATTTATGTGAGACAAATCAGGGACTAGAGTACCCATCTTTTCCATTCTGGAATACTTTTCCAAAGCTCAGGTTATTAACTATTATAAACAGCTTGTTTTCAGACGTGGATTCTCAGCAAAACTCAACAAGTCTCTTTTTAGTACCAAGCCAGAATAGAATAAATAAATAAATGCCAGAAACACTTTTCTTGGTTCAATGTGAGTATATGAGAATTAAAATCTACAAGTCATAAGGATGAGATATGAATCACCAGGAAAGGGAATCGAACCCAATAACTGCAAATTTGAGAGGAAGATCATCTAAGTCTGGACAGTTCCTTGGACGAAAATTTAAGAAAAAATCTTCAGTATTTATAGAGAAGTACAAGTGAAATAGTTAACAACCAGAATTCCCTGACGCTTATATGTATATTTATGTAATATATATAAAATTAATATTTTATGTGTATACATATTTAATATGNCATTAAAGAGGGAGATGTGTGCTGGTTTTGGACTATATAAATATGCCACTGTTATGACATGGAGTTTATCCTTCAAAATCCTGACCTAGATCAACCAATCTCTTTTCCTCTTCAAGATGTTGATTAAAATTCCTTTCTTTATGAGCCTTCCCACCCTGATCTGCTCACCGACTTTATCTATACTCCTTGAAAATTGTTATCTAGCATAAACCTAAGTAGATTCGATAAAACTGAGAATGCTCAGTTATAATACATGTACTCCTTCTTTCATGTTTGTAAAGTATTGGGCACACATATGGCATGCTATAAATGCATTAATTTAGTTTGAATTAAATTAAATTCATCCACAATTTGATATTGCAGGTCGATGTGTTGGCTTCTGTTACTGTAAATCTAGTTCTGTTTTCAGAGAAATATCATCCATGTAATTTCTTTCCATAATGTATTTCTTCATAAGCAAACTGGCAGAAAAAAAAAAAAAGCGAATAGAGGGAAATGTAAAGAAAAAGCAAGCGGCAAAAGGGAGGAAAAAGCAAGCAAAGATAAGAGTGCATAAAATACTGTCAGGAAAAGCAATGGTTTATGGGGAACAGGCCAGAGACAAAAGTGAGATGGTAAAGAGGAAGTCAAAGAGATGAAATATGGATATAGAATAAGAGATACATAAACTGAAAACAGATAAAGTGTCAGCTAAATCAACACAGGAACCACAGAAACAAAGTAGAAAACAATGTGTGAAAAACTAAAATGGTGAAGCAGGACAGTTGAATCTTTTTTGAGGGTAGTACAGTATTCCAGTATTGTTTTTCTTTCAGAATTACCCTCAGGCTGAAAAATACACCTTTCCCTCCCTTCTATAGATGTGGCCAAACCAAAATGCAGACCTCAAGTGACAGACGAGCTCTGTTTTCTTCTGATGCTGTTGATATGCTATCTGTATAAGTGATGCTTACACAGCATGCCTAAATCTTGACTGCCCTTTCCCCCTTTTTGGATCTAAAAATACTATAGACTTCTGTGTATCTCTGCAAGTGATAAAGAGTCTGGTAAAACATACTAAGGATGTCAATAAAAATATAGTGCCAGTAAGGGTCACCATACATAGACAAGCCAAAAAAAAAAACAGAAAAACAACACAGAATAACCCTCCCTTAGCTGTCACCTCACTTTGAAGAGGGTTCAAATTGCTGAGCATTTCCTAGTTAAATTATATGGTTTGTTTTATACACATAGATTTTCCTTCTCAGCTGCCCAAGCCCAGGCATCAGCTACTCAAGACTTTGCAACAGACAGGATCCAGAAACTGAACTATAATATCTCACCTGGTGGATCCTGCTAGCTAGCTATCTTGGAATCCCACTCAGTATGCAGGGAAATTTATCTCAAAAAATACAGTGATTTCCTCCAAAATGCAAAAGAAACGTGGTTTTTTGTTTGTTTTTATAATTACACTTATAGGCTGAACATAAACCATGAAGCTGGAAGACTGGAATTAATTTATTTCCCAATTTATTTCCCAATGTGAACACATTTAAAAATGTCTCCCAACAGCTCAAAGGCTGCCCTGACTTGGTTACAGACCAACTCTGACATGGGTCCCAGCCCAATTCTCCTGACATGGTTCCCAGCCTAGTTCTCCTGACACAACTGCTGCAGTGTTTAACCAAGCAATCAAGATGACAAGAGCTGGAACGTCAATGGGACCCTTGACTGTTCCAGCATGTGGGTAGGGATAGCAAATAACAGGTTTCAGCCCTTCTTCTGACTTCTGTGTGTTTTAATAACAGTGGCATTGAATGCAATATGTACAACTAACATTACAAGCAAGCTCAGAACTCAACTTTCAGCCACCTTTCCAAATGCCTTGACCACTAGACCAGTAACAGAGAGCCCCACTTGCTGCCCTCAGGAGCACATGGATTGAGAGATCTTCCTTTATTATTTCTGGGTGAGGATGAAGGCACTGCAGTTTAAGATGCCAAATCCTCAGCTTTGAAGAAGTATGGAAAAAATAGTATCAAATGTATCCTTAGCAATCAGAATTTGTTGGTGCATGCAGCAGAGGTTACTGCATTTAATTAAATATTAGTGCAATTCACTGAATATGACATGGCCTTTGTTGCAAGGTGGTGATGTCCTGCGCTGCAGACACTCACTACTCCTGTGGAAGTCAATGGGACTGTCAGGCTCAATATCAAGTAGAATGCAGCTCAGGGGAAATGTTTTATTTGAGAAAAATGCAGTCTTTGGTGACAAAATGTAATACGAGTCTTACTGCGGTCTATTTAAAGCCTTATATTAAAAGTAAGTAAATTTCTCAATGCCTTAGGACTAATGCCTATAAAAAGTGTATTTAGAAATGTATACAGAATAAAATGTTGGTGTTGACTAAAATACATTGCCATCTGCTTTTTTGTTTCATTCCACTAGAGATTAATTGAGTTGATCTGAGTTAGCAGATACTCTCAATGAAATTACATAGTGTGTTGATGAGGATTTCAATTCAGCTACTGATTAACTTGTTAGAATACCCAGGTGAGGTGATAATTGTTCCAGAAATCTGAATATGAAGTTTTAAAACCAAGTTACTGCTTGTTGTTGAAGGTTGTGCTGACTTAAGTATTTTTTTCTCATTTGTGTCATTATCAACCATGCTTTACAGAATTAAGGAATTAAGCCCTATGTATGTATGCATCATATGAATTTATGTGTACATAATATATATTTGGATCTCTATGTGTGTCTAGGTTTATGCAGATAGAGATACATATTTATTAATTCAGACATTTGTGAAAGTCCTAACCATTACTATGGCAGGACTTTCACATGTCTGAACTGTAGATTTTTCAAATTACTATGACAAGTGATGTCCTTATTGATTAAAAAATGTCAGATACTCTAAATCCGCTTCTGGAATCCCATTTATCTATATATTTTGGCCACTTCACTATACTTAAAAATGTTGCCTTGAGTCTCTTTTTAAAGTGGGGCTTAGCTCCCAAGTAATTAACCTGAAAAGCATATATTTGAATGAACGTATGCTATGAAATTACTGAAATTGATGAATTAAATGGATGACAGACAAGAAAAATCAAGGAAATTACTGTACCGCCAGTGTACAGCCACAGGCTCTGTGTCGTCAGTCAAAGTGATATAATTTTATTCCTTGCATACCATCATCAATGTCAATGCAAATATTTCTAAATGAGTAGCAAATATACGAGCTCCGTTGACTTCAGCAGGGCTCCAGTTGGATGGAAGGCTACACTCACATCTAATTGCAATTTTGAAGAGAATGTATGGAAGAGATTAGTTCTCCTTTTGAAATTAATCTTTGTTTCTAAAATGATATTAAAATTTCCACTCAAAATTATAGATAATTAAAACTGGAAACATAGAGTAGCATAAGCACCAAGATAGCATGAATCGTTCCAAACCATGTTTGAATGAAATAAAGCCATGAGAGTAATAGACATTTCAGGAATGAAAACAAATTCCAGTTCTAAAGCATGACCAAGAAAAAAGTACCCACTGTTTTGTTCATTATTTTGTTGTACTCACAGTAATTTTGTTTCACAACTTTATGTTCCACATAATACAATTATACACACCTGAGCCTTGACATCTGAGTTCCATTAAGTATTTTTACATCTCCAGAGGAAAGCCTTTTATGAATTTACAAGCAATTCCTGCAGCAGTGGTCTTGATGAAGTACACCTAGTCATGCAATAGGCAAAAAAAAAATGTTTTCCTTAATAACAATGACTCACTATTCTATTTAAACACATCAGCTCTTATGATAAAACATTAAATATGAAATGCACTCTGCTATTTAGAGTTAGGGTTTTTTTCTGTTTTTTTCTCCATTTTTTTTTAATCCTCAGTACTTCAAGTCAAGCTGTGAAGAAAATCTCTTATGCCTGCTATGCAATTTTATCTTAATCCAGGGAAGTGGGAATCTAGCAAATGAAAAATAATCCACAAGTTAATGCGGAACAAAATACGTAGGCAAAATTTTGACAGCACAAAATTTTCACTGCACAGAAAGCCTGAAGGAGTATTCTGTTCCTCTTAGTTGAAGAGTCAGTATAAAGATGATCAACCAAACCTTTAAGTTCTTTATTATTGATATTAGTATTGACTTTTAATTTGACTGAGAAGCAAGTTCTATACATTTTTGAAGAAAATGCAAATGAATGCTATGGACTGGATTTTTCATATATGCTCTATATTTTCTGCACTGAAAGAGTTGTCAAGCATTGGAAGAGGCTGCCGAGGGAAGTGACTGTGTCACCATTCCTGGTGATATTTAATAGATGTGTAGATGTGCTCCTTAGGTGCATGGTTTAATGGTGAACTTGACAGTCCTAGGTTATTGCTGGAATTTGATGATTTTAAAGGTCTTCTCCAACCAAAATGATTCCATGATTCTATAGAAAGCAAGCTTTTGAGAGAAACTTATTCATAATTTTTTGTTCTTTACAGGAAAAAACCCAACAAAATGGCAGTTACTGGGCTAATTGTGTTTAACATGTAAAACCTGTTACCTAACATAAAGCTTGTTGAAAAAAAATGGGAAAAGTTAATGAAAACTGATGTTTTTTTATCTTGGTTTGCTGCAGGGAAATAAATGGATTCAGTATTCATCAAACATGGCATATTGTCACCATTTTTCTGGTAAACTATGGAACATCCCAAAGCAGAGATACTGCAAAAGGGTCAACATGGTGTTTTAATTCATTGATATGAATTACTTCACATCCTCTTTTCTTTTTTAAAATGTACTAGTCTAAATCAAAACCCCAAACCACTTATTTTGTTTCTTTTTTGTAAGCACTAATAAGTGGTTAAAGGCAACCTCAGAAGTGTTTTGTTCCAAAGTACAGTGTCAATAAGTAGAATTGTCACTTTTGATACTATCTGCAAAAGAAAGAGTCTCAGATTACTATTGTAGATCTGGATGATCCCTAAGGGGATTTACAGAATTAGTCATTTGGAAGTCACTGGCTTTGTAGCCTGAGGACCTAGTCTCTAGTCCAAGCTCCGGACCCCTTCAACTTAGAAAGGACATAGAACAGTTGGAACAGGCCCAGCAGAGGACCACAAAGATGACCAGAGGGATGGAGCACCTCTCCTATGAGGACCGTCTGAGAGAGCTGGGGCTGTCCAGCCTGGAGAAGAGAAGGCTCCAGGGAGACCTTATAGCATCCTTCCAGTATCTGAAGGGAGCCTACAGAGAGCTGGAAAGCGACTCTGTCAGGAAGTGTAGTCATAGGACAAAGAGTANTAGTCATAGGACAAAGAGTAATGGTTTTAAACTGGAAGAAGGGAGATTTAGATTAGATATTAGGAAGAAATTCTTTACTGTGAGGGTGGGGAGTCACTAGAACAGGTTGCCCAGAGAACAATCCATCCCTGGAAGTGTTCCAGGCCAGGCTGGATGGAGCTTTGAGCAACCTGGTCTGGTGGGAGGTGTCCCTGCCCATGTCAGGGGGGTTGGAATTCGATGATCTTTAAGGTCCCTTCCACCGCTAACCATTCTATGATTCTATAATTTAGATGGGCAAGATGGATAGTACTGATGACATCTGTGTGGTCCTCTACAGTGGCTCAGATTCTGTTACTGGCCTTCACTTTTGAAAACTGTTAGCATTCCAAGTCTCATTGGTATCTGACACTTGAGAGCTTCCCCCAAAGCAAAAGTCATAAAAGGTCATTTAAAAATAAATAAATCATATCAAAGGGGAACAGTTTCAGATGGTGAATGAGCTATTTCTATTAAAAATGAGCAAAATGTGCAATCTGCAATCGTGCCTAGCTTAGTTTTGAGAGACTTTTGTGCGCCTCTCTTGATGGCTGTAAGGCATAATGATAAAACATTGACACTTACAAACCAATTCCTGTGCTTCGATTTCATTGCTAAAGAGTCAGTTTTGCTCAGGGCATGATGAGATAAGAAGTAATGAAAGTAGTAGTAATTTAGTACATATTTCAATAAACTCTTCCCTCACACTCATCCAGACCTCGCTAAGATATGACATTGGAAAACTATGGTTATTGAGGAGAATTACTCAGACTGTTACATGATACAAAGACTCAGCTTTGGAAAAGAACAGATTGCATGTCCAACTGTGGAATATCCATCCACTAAAGAAAGATATAAAACTTCCTTTTTGGTGCCCAGAAATAGACAACATCCTTCCTGATAATATCTCTCAAGGTGGGGACTAAGACTAACAACAAAACCCTGTAAACCCGGTGCTTCTGGAACTGCACTTTTTTCCAGAAATCAACCAGTTTTCTCCTGAAAACTGCTGCCTTGCAGCTAACGTCATATGATTGCCTTGCTCTTCTGGAATAGCAAGTGAAAGGAACACAGCTTGTTAAAAATCTTAGGAAAGCTAAGCAAACCAGATGCACAAGAATAAGTTTGGTGTAGAGGTGTTCAACAAGGAATGACTTATCTATCACGAGCACTTGAACTTCTTCATGAAGGTCAAACTGACTCCAGAGTGCTTTTCCACAGAGACTCGTCCGAGTTTGGTATGCAGCAGCAGTTGATGATGATTAGTTTCATTTCTTCACATAGAATGGCTAAACATCAGAATTTAACACATGCACATTGATTAAGTTCATTTTGATTCACTGGGTATTTTTTGTATCAGTGCTGGCAGTTATTTTACTATCAATGCTTCTGAATGATCAATGATCTCAAAAAGTATAGCAGTGATGACACTTCCTTGTTTCCTGCCATCTCTGACTAGACTGGCAGTCTTTTAAACATGGCAGTAGCTGTATCTGTACACTATTATGCACTTAAGGTAATCCTGTATTTAACCTTCTCAAACTCCTTAAAAAATCTGTGGATTTCTTCACGAGTCTCTCATTTGACTACTTTCTTTAAAAATGTTGTGTTATGTATTCCTTTACATTCTGCTATAAATCTCACTTGATAGGTAACTTAAACTGTTTGAAGTTCTTACAGATTCATTCATGGACAGTATAGACTATAATTTTCCTTTTTGTATACAGTCTACTGTATTGTCTTCTCTAAGTTCACTCTTCCACTGGAGAAGGTCTTGTGCTTCATCTACTTTGCTACATTTTTTCCTGAAAAGATTTGAAAAACATGTGTTATCACCTTGTGGTGGGTTGACCCTGGCTGGATGTCAGGTGCCCACTAAAGTCATTCTATAACTCCTCCTCCTCAACTGGACAGGGGAGAGTAAACATAACGAAAGGCTTGTGGGTCAAGATGAGGACAGAGAGAGATCATTCTGCAATTCCTTTCATGGGCAAAACAGACTTGACTGGTGGAAATTAGTTTAATTTATTGCCAATCAAATCAAAGTAGGATAATGAGAAACAAATCCAAATCTTAAAAACACCTTCCCCTTCACCTCTCCCTTCTTTCCAGGCTCAGCTTCACTCCTGGATTCTCTACCTCCTCCCTGCCAGCGGTGCAGGGGGAATGGGGGCTGTCTTCAGTTCATCACACATTATCTCTGCCACTACTTCCTCCTTGTGGGGAGGACTCCTCACGTTTTTCCTGGTCCAATGTGGGATCCCTCCCACACAAAACAGTCCTTCACAAACTTCTCCAACATGAGAGGCTGCAGTGCTTCACAAATTGCTCCAGCACAGGTCCTTTCCATAAGGTCACAAGTCCTGCCAGCAACCATTAACCTGCATGGGCCGCAGGGGTACAGCCTGCCTGACCATGATCTTCCCCACTGGCTGCAGGGGAATCTCTGCTCCAGCACCTGGTGCATTTCCTCCCCCTCCTTCTTCACTGACCTTGGTGTCTGCAGAGTTCTTTCACATATTCCCACTCCTCTTTCTGTCTGTAATTGCTGGAGTTGTGTGGTATTTTCCCCCTTTCTTAAATATGTCATCCCTGAGGTGTTACCACCATCATTGATGGGCTCAGCCTTGAGCCATGTCCAGTCAATCTTGGAACTGCCTGGCACTATCTCTGTTGGACATAGGGAGAACTTTTAGAAGCTTCCAACCTGGACAATTCTATGATTCTATGATCCTTACAGAAGCCATCCCTGTAGACTCCCCACTGCCAAAACCTTGCAACGCAAACCCAATATACATGCTTCACAAGATGTATTTCTCCAAGTGCACGTCTCTTCCTATCTACAACTGTACAGATGAAGAGACTCAAATAATAATTTAAATTGAAAGGACCCTTTTTATTTCATATGCTCTATTCCCCAGTTGAAAGTAAGACCTATTCTGTTATTACATCAGGTTGCTTATAGCCTTGTACAATTAAATGATTAATATCTCCAAGGACTGAGATACCTCTCCAGGCAAATTGAGAGTGGTTGACCAACTTTATGATGAAAAAATGTCCCCTTATATTTCACTGCAGTTTTCTAATTCGCAATTAGTGATTCTTTTGTGCTTCTGATACGCATCTTTGAGATGAGCATGACTTTTCTATATACACTTGCTACATACTAGAGAGAGCAAAGAGATCTCCCCTGAGCTTTCACTCAGTCTCCCCTAACTTTTCCTCATTCATACATGCTGTGCTCCAGCCCTCTTATCTGCCTGGTGCCCCTTCTAGACTCATTCCAGAATGCAAATCTTTCTTGTCTTGGGGAGACCAAAACTGGGTACGATATTCCAGATATTTGACAGGTAGCAAAGAGGGAGAAAAAGCACTTCTCTCAAGCTGCTGGATACAACCTTGCCATTACTGACTGTTGTTCATCAAAAACCCCACATATTTTACTGCAAAATCTCTGTACTACTGTGTGTATATAATGACATCAACAATATCTTCAAGAAGATTTTTTAGCTTAGTAGACTTCTGTCAATACAGATTTTCAAGGTTTGGTGGAAACATCGCCTTGGTCTGACTGAGCAGTCGGCTGCTTCGCTTCCAAGTGCTTTTACAGTTCGCAGAGTATCACAGTATCATTAGTAAAAAAATGAAAACATAACACGCTAAATCTGAGATTTGTCAGAAATTTTGACAAGGCTCATAAATCCAGTCTTGATGTACCTTTAACTCTACTGTCTGTTTAGCAATTGGATTTTGTGCTGTGAAGCTGTTTTTTAAATGTGAAGTTACAGTTCTATCACTTCTTTCAATTACAAAATAAAATCCACTAGTTTCACAACAATAGCGTCATATTTAAACACAAAACACAAGGATTATGTTAAAGAATACCAATGAACAGTATTTTTTCCAATAGAAGCAGTGTTCATCGTGAAATTCACAGATGTTAATTTACATACAGCTAACAAACCAGAACCATTCTTAACCAGTCTGTCATTGCTCTAGTCTCTTAGTGAAAACTGACCTTTACTTTCCATATTGCATTCTGCCTCACTTAACACCTTCTCTCACATGAGGAAGTTACTTGTCAGTCAAGAAAGTGCAAGTTATTTTGATGGAATACAAACCTGTGTGATGTAGGAGAATAGGAATTGTCAACCACTTTCTTTTGTGACGAGGGGGACACTGTACACTCTTTTTTACTGAAAGGATGAAGAGGCTTCTGCATGCATACAATTATATTAAGCATCCCAGAACCGCACCTCACCAGTCAAATACTTCTTCAGCAGAAAAGAAATTATTAATTCCTTCTCATATGTCACTTCTTCAAACCAACAACCTCTGTCCTCAATACAGCTGTGTCATAGAAAAATGTGTTCTGACATGGGGTGAGGTAGGAAACACCTTCCCACTCTCTCCGTTCTCAGCACCATGCTTTTGCTGTAAAATGAGGATAGGGCAATTGGGAAGAGGGCAACAAATCATATCTAATCTGGCACAACAGTTCACCTCTTGCCTGAGAAGGGAGCTGCACATCACCAGCTGAGGGTGTCAAGTTCAGTAGACAGGATTCCCAATTTACAGGCAGAACAGCTTGATTTAAGTCTGTTGGCTCATGGCTTCAAAATGCAAATGAGTTACTGCAGGGTAACACGCTACTGCATATCAGCAGCTTCACAGTGGCTGCCTGAGTGTGTGTGTGTGTATAGCTCACAGCAAAGGTGAGGTCGTTTAAGGTATCTCAGATCTCCTTCACAGTGCAGGAGGACACAGGGAGATGCTGTTTTGGATTCTGTGGTCAGTTAGTGCATTCATTTGGAAAGCACAAATGTGGTTGCTAATTCTTTCTCCTACCTACTTTTGAGCAGTTCCAGGTATATTCCTGGATCTGAGAAATGAACTCATCTCCAAAAATAAAGTTCACTTAGTTGTGGAAGAAGGCAAATACTTATAGGATATATCAATCAAGGACTCTCCAAGAAATGCATGTACGTGCATTTACCCCTGATTTTAGAGTTCTCATATCACTGATGTCTATCAGTGTCTAAAAACTAAGTCAGAAGAGCTGGAAGAGGATTTCATCATCATTTTCTGTTACCAGCAGAGTACTCAATTTTGTATCAATACTGTGACAATAACTCAAGCTTTGAGTTGGCCACATTTGCTTTTCTTTTCTTTCTCTTTTGCTAAGTGTTCAGAAGCATTAACACCAGGAGAAATATAGCACTCAGGTCTATAAACAGAAGTAAGAAAAAAGCTCAAGGAGTTAGCATGGGCTTGTTGAGTATTCTTAAAGGATTAGTATTGTGCAAACAATTAATGGGTTCACAACAGAACAGAACTGATCAAGGTTACATTTTGACACCATTGTTCTTGGTTCTAGCAAATTATTGGATACTGAGAAAAGAATAGTAATTTGCAACAATTTACTTCTTATTGATGTTTAAATTGTGTGTAACTCCCGCATAGAGAGACCAATACACAAGGTAAGGAGGCATTAATTATTCGATTGCAACCTCTTTAACAAAAATACCTTTTCTCATTGTAGAAGAAAGGACAAAAAAAATTAAAAGTGCTTTTCTTTTGACAGAAACTTTATCGCATTAATATAACTGCGTGAATTGAAAAATTAAAAGGATCAGGTAAAGACGTTGATTCTTGCTTATCTGAATACATGTACAGACTAACAACAATTTGTATTGGCTTCATTTATTTTTGGAATATACTAGCTAATGAGTAAACAGAATGGGTTACACTTTTCAGTTTCAGATCACTTTTCAGATTAGGGGTGAGATAAAGGCTTATGTGTTAGAAAGGGCAGGTCAACACAATGTGTCCTGGTAAGTGTCTGCTACAGACAGACAAAGATGTGTACAAAGCCTTCTTTAGACAACTGAAAGTAGTTTCATGGTTGCAGGCTGTAGTATTCACAGAGAACCTTAAACACCCATTTGTCTTCTGGAAAGGCAGCGTAGCTGGCTAGAAGCAGTCCAGGAGATCTCGAGAGCGTGTCAAGGATTGTTTCTTTCCGTAGGTGATAGATGTGCTAATGCTCATCAGATAGTCCGCTGGTTCTGTTACTCACAAACAAGGAAGATGTGAAGATTGAAGGTGACTTTGGCAGCAGTGAAGGTGAGATTGTAGATTTTGACATCCTGCAAGAAACTACAAGCCAAATAATTGAAATATACAGACACCAGTATCCAGTCTGTTTGCTGAGGAACCTCCTTGGCTGAATTCCATGAAAAACTATTCTGGAGGGAAAAGGGGTCAGGACAGCCACTTGATCTTCAAGGATAGTTTCCTTTGAGCACAAAAATCATCCATCCTGATGTGCAGCAAGTTACACGAGTGCAGTAGAAGATTGTCTAGATGAACAGAGAGCTCTGAA
>VZRU01014269.1:9833-72312 GCA_013398155.1 Pedionomus torquatus
CCGGAGGGCCCGGGAGGGGACTCCCGGCTGCAACGGGCAGGGACCTGGTGCACCAGGACCGGGAGAGGGAACAAGGCAGGCTACAGCCCCTCAGCGGGGCACCACTCCCCTGGGGAAGTCATCGACCCCTGGGGGGAAGGCATCGACCCCTGAGGGAGTCACCGAGCCCCGGGGACAGGCACCAACCCCTGGGGACAGGCACCAAATACCTGGGTTGGGCTCTGAATACCCAGGCTGGGCATGAAGTACCACTTAGCTCCATAGGCACCCATGGGAGGCGGGCAGGAGGGCTGGCGTGGGGAGAAGCTGGTGGCCATGGCTGCAGAAGCCCCCAGCACCTTGTGGAGGCCACATGCCAGGGTGAGCTCGGGCCACAATGTCACCTCTGGACACTCCTGGCACAGAGGCTGGCAGGGGACATCTGCCTTCCCCCTCCCGACTCGGGGGTCCGGAGCATGATCCAGCATTGCTGCCTGATCACAGCATGGCCCAGGGTGGAAGAAGCTTCCATGGCGCCAGTTAGGGGATGCCAAAAGGCTGATGCTGCCCTGTGAGCCCCAGCTGAGCCCACGCATCCTCCTGTGGGAGCCAGGAAAATCGCTGATGCCATCAGGGTCAGCCCACAGGTGGTGGGTCTCAGCCTGGGAGGGTCTCACGCCAGAATGAGCCCGTGCCCCCATGCCCTGCAGCGCTGTGAGGTTTGTCTCACCGCTGGGAATAAACCATCAAAAGAAAACATGCTGCAACATCAGCCCCCTGGAAATTCACCCTCTCCTCTTCCGCACCACCAAGCACGATCTGAGGCTACCTGTGAAATAATTAAACCTGGCTGTGCCATAAAAACCTCCCCCAGGCTCACTGGCTCCCACGTGGTAGCACAGTGGGCACCCCTGCAGAACACAGGGACCCTCTGCATGGGACAGGGTACCCCAGTGTGGCACAGGACTCGCTGGGGACCACGCAGAGCACCTTGTGCGTGAACGTGGTGGGGCAGAGCCGTGGGTGCAGAGCCCTGACCGTCTCTTTGCACCCTCATGTCCCCCTTGAGCCTCCTCAGGCTGGGGACATCAACCTGTGCCCGAGCTGGGGACGAGCCCAGGGAGTCTTGGCACAGCTCTGTGCCTGCAGCGGGGACATCCGCCACCCACACGCAGGCCACTGGCAGCGGCTCTGCCATCAGCCACCCACAGCAAGTGCTATTAAAGGAAAACCCTTGAGAGCTCCATAACCTGCCACGGGATGGCTGAGGGGGGCCATGCACTGTCCCCCATTTTTTTTTTTTTATTCCGGTCACTGGGGAGAAGCCGGGCTCTGTGGCGGTGGGAGGTTTCCCTTCGCTTCCAGGAAAGCCCTTGCAGCAGCCCCTGTGCTGCAGGAGGAGAGGGCAGGACTCCAGGGCTGGGGAGAAGGATGTGCCAGCACCCCACCAAGCTTCAGAGCAAACTTGGGGGGGAGTTGTGTCAGACAGGAGACCGACCCAGGACACAGCCTTTCCTGCGAGACACGGAGTGTGTGTGTGGGGGGGGAATCTCACGCATAAACACAGCTTTATTTTCACACAAGGCGCAGGCAAAGCCAGATTTTGCAGGACCCTCTCCCCGACACCAAACGCCCGCCCTGAGCCGGAGGGTCCCCGCACCCAGGGGACCCACACGCAATGATTTCCCCTGCTCCGGGGGAACCAAAGCAAACGAGCAGCATCCTCTGTGCGGAAGGGGGAAGGACGGAGCACTCCGGCAGCTCCGTGGGACGGAGGTGGCTTTGGAGGCCGATGGATGCCACGCGGGGTGGGGCTCCCGGGGGTAAGCTTGGTTGCAGGGTAGGGAAAAACCCCGCCTGTAGGACCAGGGCCACGCAGCCAATAAGCGCGGCGGCCCGGAGTGGAGTGATTCTGCATCACGGCTCAGGGCCCGCGATTACATCATGTCAGTCCTGCGGGGATGGCAGCGGGGCCACGTGGTTGCTCCAGAGTCACTGAGACGTTTTCCTGAGCGGAGGCCGGGAAGAAACCGCAAGGGATGAGACAGAAAACAAACCGGCCCTGGGACGGTTGGGGCTCTGGCTACCGAGCCGGCTGGGCAGGCTCGCTCGGCTGCAGTGGGCTCGGGAGGCTGCGTAGGGTTTGCTGGCGGCATGAAGCATCGCCCCGAGTCACAGGGGAGGCAGTGACAGGCTCCAGGAGGTGCCATGGTTCAGCTGCAGAGCCCAAATGCAGGAGTCTCAGGCTGCCTGCATGGAGCATCCCCCATCCTGCTGCCTCCTCGCTCGGCGGGATGGGGTCCCCCAAAATGCTGTGCCCAGCCAGACACTAGCCCCTGGATGTTTGGCGCTTGCCAGGACCCTGAACCCTGCGCTGAAAGCAGCCCTGGGCTCCACTGACATGCCCCATTCCCAGCCCTCGGCATCCCTTGTGCTGCAGGGGTTTGTTTTGCCATGGCAGAGCACGGCGTTAATCATTAATTCGTGTCACAAACAGATTCAAAGCCTCTTCTCTCCTTCACTACCTGTGACTCTGCTTTGTCAACTGTCCCTTCCTCGGCTACAGCTTGGGTAAACAAGCAGCCTGGCCCGGCATCACTCCAGCATCCAGCGCAGCCCCTGCACGGGGTTTATTTACCCCGAGGGGAAATGGGAAAGGCAAACATGCGTGTGGTCACCTCCCATTCACAAGGATCCAAACGCGGTGCCCAGTGTTGAAAAGCAGGGACACAGCCTGTGCTGGGCTCTGCGGCGTGCCCCGCGCCAGGGCTCAGCAGCCCGTGGTGGAGGACAGTCGTCTGCAGAAGCTCCAGCCCATGGCGGGAGCTGGCACGGCCTCTGCAGGAGTCCACTCAGGTTTGGAGACAAGAAGCCCATCAGGAGTCACAAACTTAGGGAAATCATGCTGGGTTTGGGGAGTCAGTTGTCACAGAACCGTATCACAGAATCATACAATGGTTTGGGCTGGAAGGGACCTTAAATCATCCAGTGTCACCCCCTGCCCTGGGCAGGGACACCTCCCACCAGAGCAGGTTGCTCCAAGCCCCATCCAGCCTGGCCTTGAACCCCTCCAGGGCTGGGGCAGCCACAGCTTCTCTGGGCAACCTGTCCCAGTGTCTCACCACCCTCATGGCAAAGAATTTCTTCCCAATATCTAATCTTCCAGTTGAAAACCACTCCCTCTCATCCTATGGCTCCACTCCTTGATAAAGAGTCCCTCCCTATCTCTCCTATAGCCCCCCCTTTAGCTGTCACCAGTGGCTGGAGGCTGGGGGGGGGCATCCTGGTGAAATGACCCCACGTGCTTCTCCAGCTCTTACACCTTCCCCTTTGGCCCCTGTTGGAGGCAGAACCTGGGGTCAGAGCGATCTGTGCTTCACTCGTTTAACCGTGGGGCTGCAGAAGACAGTGTGGTGCAGCCCTCCCGGGGGGGTGTGGACAGCCCCCTCTCTGGCAGCTTTCCTCCTGTCCAGTGCTGGAAATTTATGACCCAGTGCTTTTTGTGGGATTTCCACTCTGTCAGGGCAGTGGCAGCTCCACACCTTTCTCAGCGGAGCCAGGCCGTGAACCCACCCAAATCCATCCAACGCAGAGTCAGGCACAAGATGAGCGCGATGGTGAACAAGCCGGGGCAGAGCTGGATTTAATTCATGCTAATCTGCAGCTCCAAGGAGGGGAAACCCACCTTTCGGGCTGTTCCACACACACCCCTTCCTCAAAGCAGCTTTTAAACCACAGCCCATTTGTTTTGATCTCCACATGCAAGACGGAGGGCACCACTCTGCCAAAATAATGGCCAAAATAATGCCATGTCACTTCTGCAGGGTTCCTAGGTGGCTGCTCTGTCTTCTCCTCTGCCCATCACAACCACCGTCACAAACGAGGATGTTGGAGTAAATTCCTGGCTGATGAATCAGGACAAGTCAAAGCCCTTGCACAGGCTGGGATCATCACCTGCCTTGCAGTGCACGGCAGCTCCTCACCCGTCACTTTCTAGGTCACCAAGGCAGGTGATCCAAAGCTGAGGACCATCTGGCAAGCCCTGCAAGGTGAGCAGGTGTCCCACCAAGCACCACGGTTGTCACCCGCATGCCTGTCTGATGTCACCCACAAAAGCTGTGCCAAAGACTTAGCGGGGAACGAACTTCCCAGCGGTGGCAGCACATCAGTGGGCTCAGCCAAGACCCACCTTAAAGACACAAAGACCGTCTTCCCCTGGGGACAACCCTTCTCCCGGTGGGAATACCTGGGCCTCGGTGACGCAGCGAGACACCACCTCAGAGACAGACGGATGCCATCCTCCAGGTCACACTAGTAGTGTATTTATTGGAGTATCTCACATGCAGGAACCAAAGTAGAGATGATTTCTGGAGCAAGTTAAACAATGGCAGATTAATACAAGTTGTATCGTCCTTAAGGTAAACACTTTCTATGTGAATACAGCAACATTTTAGTGTTGGGTTTCTTTGCTCGTTGTGTATTTTGTTCCTCTTTACATAGTCAATCTCTTTAAACAGTTAAGTCCCCCTTCTCTCCCTAACCCCATTCCCAAACAAAAAAATATCCAGTATCTTCAGTAAATAAATATTATCCACTTTTATCTGGAACGCCTACAGCTGTAATATACAGAGAAGCTATTACACAGGTTACATTTGTAGGGTTAACGATAGCTCATAATAACATGTACAGAATGAGAAGCTCATACTCATAAAAACACAGAGCAGGGTGAGAAATTTGGTGTAGGTTTGCCATGGGCTGAAAAGGACCAGCACCGGAGCTCGGCGCGGCTCAAAAGCCACCCAGCTCTCTGTGAAATGCAACCTTGGGTCTCTCCAAGACGGAGGAGTGACCTGGGCAGGGTGCGGGAGGTTAGGGGACGGAGAAGACAGGGACAGCCCGCTCCGGAGGCTGCCACTGGGGAGGGATGAGTGGAAGGTGCTGGGTGAGGACACACAGCGCCTCTGGGCACCTCTGTTGGTGGGTGCCCCCAGCAGCTGAAGGGTTACCTCCACGACGGCTACAAATCCACTCACTGATTGCCTGCTTCATTATTTCCATAAAAATAACTGTCCTGAGCTGTTTTTTTCCAGGCTCAGCAAGCCTTGTGGTTAGCATTAAGGAGGTAAACAATGACCGAGCTGGAGGAGGCCAGCCTGGGGATGGAGATAGCACGAGCAGTTCCCACTCCACAGGGCTCCCAGCAGCCGCAAGAGACTTGACAACTCATTGGATGAAAAAAAGACTGTTGAAAACGCTGTTGTGTTTGCTCTCCTGGTCTGCATGTCCTGTCCCCATGGGTGACAGCGGGAGAGCATTGAATGGAGATGGACAGGACCAGGCTGTGTTGGCTGGGGAGGACCTGGCCCCAGCTCCTGCGGCAGCTTAAGGAGGGGGGACCATCACTCCTGCCCCCGGGTCTGAAACCACCACCCGGATCTGTTATTCCACCACTGGAGGGAAACATCTCGCCACCACAGCCAGCTCTGCCGAGTCCTCCATTTAAAAGTGGAGACAGTCAATGTATCCCATAATAAAAAAACCCAACGAAGGCAAACGAATGGAAACCCCCACTAAAATCCTTCTGCTTGGAGGTGTAAAAACAACCCTGGATGGGGCAGAGCTGGTTTGATCAGCGCATTTCAGAGAGGGAGGCTGTGATAAATCGAAGGGGAAGGGGACATTGGAGGCTACGAGAGGGTCCTGGTGAGGACCAGTCTCTGCATTTCCGCTGTTCTTTTCGAGAGACACCGCGCTATGTTTTTATGAGCAGTTCTCCTATGAGCCTTACCTACATACTAAACACCCTAAATGTCTGTACAGCACATTGTTATCTATTACACCTGCCAAAGATGCAGCTGAAATCTACACGTAACAATTAAAAAACCCAAAAGAATATATTTAAATAGAAACCATTCATTTCTTACATCTCAGCACAGGAAGAGTTAACAGAAGAGGTTAAAAAACACACCGGAAAGAAAATATATTGACAAAATAAATATTTTAACCTAAAATAGGGTATGATTAGAACTTAGAAAGGTCCCCCAATAATAATTTAGTGTCATTGCATCTCAAGCTGGGATTCCTAATACGCCTAGAAAGCATTGGGATGTTATTTCTTATGGGAAGTGGATGAGGCTGCAGCTCCATCCTCTCTTCTCCCAAGCATCGGAGCCACGTGAGTCCTCTGCCCACTTGCACAGAAGAAGCACTTAGAGTGAAAGCAAATGAGGAATAAATCGAGACGGCGGTTTTCTGTAGTGAAAAACCCCTTCCTTTCCCCCCCCAAACAGTTTCCACCGCTCAGGTTTTCTGCAGACCACAAGAGGACAGGGAAGATGAGAGATCCTGATACAGGACATTAGGGAAGCTCTAGCGCAGCTCTTACATTTGCTAAAGGTTTGGGCTAAACCACACGCTCTGTCCCCTTCACTGCTTCCAGGCCCCACGTGCTCTACCTGAGAGCCACTGCCTGGTGGATTTGGGCTCCAGATTTAACTCACAGCAGGTTAGTGCTTTTACAGACCCATAAGGGTACCACCAAAAGGACGTTTCGCCATGGCCAGGCTGAGCACACGCCTCCCAAGGACGGCATCTCCCAAGCGCTGCCCTACTTCCAGCAAAGCCACCGCTTGTGCCAACGGCACCTGCCACCCCCTGCAAACTGTACCTTTGCTTTCCAGAGGATAACGCGGGGCGTCAGGGGGGACTACAGAGTGCCCCAGGTCACAAGCACAGAGGACAGTCCCTTGAGTCCCACACCACACACGCTCCTTATCTCCCCTCAGCCCCAGCCTTCTTGTCTCATCTCTCTTCTTCCCTGGTTGGGAGGAGCAGTCACTGACAGCAGCTCTGCAAGATGCAAGGGAAATTGCATCTGAAAGGGACCGGATTCTCTCTAAGGCCATGACTTGGAAGTCCCAGGACAGATTTAGCACGACAGAAAGAAGCAGTGTTAACAGCGCACACCCCCCCTCCCCTTTTGCTTAGGGGTGGGGGGAAAAGGGCCAGCAAATCCACAGCAGTGTGACTCTGTGGGGGGGCTCGGTGACAGCACTGGTGATATCCTTGCCACTCAGCATCATTTGACAATGTCCCCATGCTTGAGCAATGCGATTATCTCCTCCGGCTTGGCAGGGAAGCTGGATTAACATGCTTAGAATCACCTGATGTGGCCATTTACAGGGTCAATGTGTTTCAAGGATTTAGAAGAGAAAATACATGCTTAAAACACCCACGGAGCTTTTTGCATTGACAGGAATACTAGCAATTCATTCTGTGCTGGCAAGACTGCTCAGGCAATCACCAGACACTGTCTGAAATCAAATCAGCGTCACAACTGAAGTTTCCTCAGGTTTCTGGGAGCTGGTGGCCACATCTGACATGTTGCAGCAAGGCAGGGTCTGGCAGGAGCTGGCAGCGAGGCATCTGGCAATCAGTATCTGAGCATCGGGCTCACCTTGTGTTGAACAGTGGGCGAGAGCGGCAGTGGATACATTCAGCCTGTCCTGGCATTTCCCATTAGCCACAGAGAAGATGAAATGGAGAGAAACCCTCTGCAGACCCACAGTGAAGGGCTACACCTGGGGAAAGGGCTAGAAAGTGGGAAGAAGAGACAGCTTGATCCCCAAGCCGTCTCCATCCTTACAGTGATTTTCCCCATCTGCCTGCAAGCCCTGCTGCTTTCTGCACAGCACAGAGGTGTCAGGGAGCTGTGAGCAGTGATGAGGTGCCAGGGGGGCAGCAGGGCAGCCTTGCCTGGTCCAAACTACGTACAAGGGATCCTGGAAGAGGGTGCAGCCAGGGTAGGACAGAGGAAAGGATGAGCAGGGACAGCAGAGAGTAATAGCTGACCTGGGATGGCCTGGAAATCCTGCACTGAACAATGCTTCCCTCCCAAGATTAATGCGACCGCTCCCCAGGACCATCAGTGCTGCAAGTGGGCCATTTGGTAAAAGGTTTTTTGTGTCACAACCCACCAAAGCGTGGCGTACCCTAGAGAGTATGTCATGAGCCGAAATAACTGTGCTCAGATAAAAGCTTCTATCGCTTTCACATCAGCTGTTCATAGCACAGCTTCTCGGTCCAGAACAACTACTGAGAGAGCTCGACACACGTCAGCATCCTGGGAAGCTCAGACATGCCAAGTCGGAACAAAGTGGCTCATGGCCTAAGACAACAAGCACCCCAAGGAAGAGGGGCTGGAGCGCTGCTGCCTGCATGGGCATTCATCTGATAAAGTTCCCTTCTGTCAGGAGAGGAGATTCTCCCTGCCACGCAGCGCCCAGCTCTTTCTTTGATCCTGCCATCCTGCACCACTGGCTTCCTACCAAAGGACATGCTGGGGGATGCAGGGATGGCTGAAGCTGCCTGCTCCAGCTCTGCTTGTCAGCCCAGCAAGGCGGGCACACATGCTGGAATCCCTTCTGGCAGCTCCAGGCAGAGCAGCACTCTCGGCCATGCCTCTGGGCAAGCAAGGGAGTACGCTTGTTTGCACAGACAGGAGAGAGGCTGCAGCCTCGTTGGAGCTGGGAGTAATAAAGAGGCAGAATTTACCAAAGGACACTCCAAAAACTACAACTAGCACGGCCACAATCATCCGACACTTTCTCAGGCCCAAACCTTGAAGGAAATGAGGAATTTCACCTGCAGCACAGGCAGGCATGACTAATCCCTCCACAGTAACCATCTCCCTCAGCATTTTTGTACAAGCCTCTGTGAGGTTTGCCTCTTTTTCTCATTCCTACCACCAAGAACCAGCACGTCTATCCTACCAGGCATGCCAGGGAATCCAGGAACCTCAGTTCACACCCCGTCCATGAGCAAGTCCCATCCATCTGCACGGATGTTTACATCCGCTGAGACAAACGCAGAGCTCTACAGTCACTGAAGAAGGAATCTAAGGTAAGGAAAAAATAACCTAGCTATTTTAAAAGGCAAGCCCACTAGAAAAAGTCCTCATGTGAGAATGCTCTCCCAAAGAGCAAAACGCTTCACGCGCTAACGTTATGGCATCCATTTAGCTCAGCGTTTTTCATTCTTGTCAACTGCCAGAGCTGCTGGACATGGCCAACAGACTGCTTTCAAATTAGAGCAAGCCCAGATAAAACACAAGGAAAAAATACCCTGTGAGATTTAGAATATGAAATGCCGCACAAAGTGGGGAAAAGGGACCACCATATGGTACCGGGAGATGTGTGAGTGGGAGAGTAAAGGATTTTAACTTGTGAAGCACATGTTGAAAGGGGAACAGTTGTTCCTTGCTGTCAAATCCAACACGAAAGCCAATACATTAACATTTTATCTAAAAATAAAGACACACTCCTCCTGAACATTCCAGCTCAGTCAATTACATGCTGATCGACAGAGCAGTCTACTTGGCAGGACCTGCCTACAGAAGAGGATGATCCCTACATAAATTGAAGGGCAAGGCTGCTCTCTCTCCCCTCCAGGCTTTTGTTTCAACAGAGTGTGACGTACTCATGCATTCTAAAGGGGTTTTCAGCATCAAGAGCCGGTTTTGTGCAGCTGGGATAGGAAGGAGGGGATTAAGCGAGTGCTGGAGAATTGTGGTCTGGCAGGAATAGTGTTGGACTTAAATAGAAAGAGTCAGCTTGTGGGGGTGGACTGTTTGGGGACGGGAGGAAGAAGAAGCAATCTATGAAATGGGAGGGAAGGGGGTCGTTGTTAGGCAAGTACTGTGAGAGGACAAAGTGGCCACACAGGGACGTTCTCCTGTGGAGCAGAGGGGTAGGAAGGCGGCTAGGAGCAATCTTCACAGTGCAAAGAGGGCATCCTCCGAGCGCTCTTGCTTTTTCCTGCTGGAAGGATTTGTCGGAGGGGTGGGGGCTTCCAGGGGAGGGGAAGGTAGATTGGGAACCATCTCCGCCGCTTTGGCTCGCTCTTCTAAAAATTTGTCAAACTCTGCAATGCAAAAAAAAAAAAACCAAAACAAAAGGAGGACAGGTAAGAACTGGGGCTGTATGTTCAGCTCTGGGGACGGAGGTAAACAGGGTCTGAAATTCCAGTGCGTGGTGTCCCACTGGGCTGTGTTTGCAGGCACACATACTTGTACAGCCTGACTTCCTCAGGAAAGGGCACAGATGTCCTTTGAGACACCCTAGCTCAGGCAGCAAAGGGAATCAAACCCACGCTATGCCATCAGCTGCGACAGAAGCCGGGAAACATCATTCCAAAGGGCTGAGCAGCTCGGGGACATGGACACATTCCTGCTGGCACAAACACAGCGCACAGCCAAGAAGATGGCAGGAGAGCGCTTACAGCCAGGAGGGCTCCTCACACCACAAATACTAACTTTTTGCTCTAAAATGCTCTCTTCCTGCTTTTCCGATTGCAGGAGCATTTGGCAGGGAACATCAGGCTGGGAGAAGTCAGCACTTCAGCAGGGATCAAAGCAGATAATTCCGTCTGTGCACTAACCTGAGAACGGCTCATAGCCACAGGCATCTCTGCTTACCTTCACTGGTAACTCCTTCTTCCAGTTCGTCTCCTTTCTGCAATTGGAACAAAAAGGCGTGTGAACACACAGGCAGCGCTTCACCTTCACTATTATCCTCTATATGTTTAATGCAACTGGACATTTTCCACCACTTTTTTTCCCCCGCGTTAACTACTCGAGCAGGGCGACCTGGGGAAACGGCACGGCTCCCGCGCTGGGAGGCCGACGGTGACTGACGCTTCACCGCGCTGCAGAGCGAGAGGGTGAGCGCTAGAGATGCTTCTAAAGATTGCTGGTGGATATCTAAACTTTCCCCATCAGACCTGAATGGCAGCCCAGCGCTGTTTCCACGTCAGACAGTAGTCCTCGTCAAAAACTGAGCTGTGTGACTCACACAAACACCACCCAAGATGCCATCTTTTGTCACACAGTCCTTTAAAAAGTCAGGACTGCGGTTGGCATTGTGTCTTGAAATAAAGCACACTTTTAGCTGACAAAGGACGTGTTCCTCCTGAGGGAGTTCATTTCTGACTTCACACAAAATTATAGCAGCTTTCCTGGCGTCTGTGCTGTACAAAGACAAGGCAGGGTGGGCTGGATGAAGGATACTGGTGGGCAGTTAAGAGTCCATCCATGAAATGCAAACGCTGGGATGCCAGAGGGTCAGTGCATTTCTGCCAGCTGGGTGAATTTCAACATGAGAATTTCCAACAGCACTTTTAGAAGAAAATTAAAAAGTCCACAGATGTGGACAGATGTGGCATCCTTGTCAATCTCTCAGGATGTTAAAAATGGATGAAAATAGTACCTGGAAACCTCATGCCGAACCTCTTCTGAAAAATAAAAGTGTTTGTCCGTACCCTGGCTTCTCTGTTAGGAGAGCAGGAACATACTGATTGGCCTCACAAAGGTTTTTAATGCCTGAGAATTAATGCCACCAAGCATCTACCAGCTTTCTACTGCACAGAGGTTCCCAAAGGTACACCCAGCAGTCACTGCTCCCCATGCAGAGGTACTGTTTGTTCTAATGTACCCCAAAAAGGTAAGGAAATTAATGACATTTACCTAACCTAATCTGTAACTTCCTAGGCTGGGAAGCACAGAACTGACATGAAGCGTTAACGAAAAAATGAAGGGGACATCCCAAAGTGAGAAACAAGAATCCAGTCCAAACTTTCTCAGAGGGCGTCCCTGTGGTGCACCTACAAACGGTCAGGGTGGGGACCCAGGTACTCAGCACAACCACAGCCACAGAGTGTGAGATCCCCAGGCTTGTTCAGGCGTCTACATGGCCCTCCTCCGCTTTGCTCTCTTTGAGCAAGACTATCCAGGGGATGAAAGATGTACAGAGATACCTCTGTATCTCTCTACAGGATCTTCTCTCCTGTTAAATTAATTTAAATGGCAAAGACAAAAGTTTATTGTTTAAGCAGAGTGGACATGCTACATCTACTGTATTTCTTTGACAAAATAAGGCCAGTTTGTAATTAAATTTAAAAATAACTGCCTGTACCAAGGCCTAAAAAAAACCATCTGCAGCTGAAAACCAGTGATATTTCAAAGACAGGCAGTGGTTCTGCCAGACTCAAACACCAAAACCCAGGATCTGTCTAAGTGCTTCTTCGGCTTTGGAGAGTGGGAGCATTTTTTTTCCTTTGAGTATAGTCAGCTCCTGCGGTGCCGGCGCAGAGGGCTGACGTGCTGGAGCGTGCCTTCAGCGCTGCTGCCAGAGCCGGGGAGCGGAGCCCGAACCCCCCAGCTCCCAGCCAGGAGCCCAGCAGGCAATAGCCAGGGGCTGGGGGAGAGCTTAAGGAGCAGGGGGTTATCTAGGGACAGTATCTGAAGTTCTAAGAAGTAATGGAAGGAGAGGATCCTTAGGGATAGGGTGACCACAAGGGAACAGTTCAGTTCACCAAAACCATGTTTAAAAGAAAAGTCTGAAACACAACCCACCACCCATCCCCAAAATGCACTTGGTTAATCTGAGTCAGATGCTTACATTAAAAAAAAAAGAGACTGGAATAAATGTGTCCTAGCTGTACCACAGCTTAAACCAAACATGTACCGGTACAGCAAAACAAGCTCCAGAGCGAAGGAAAAGCTACTTTTAGTTCTGTCATTTGTTTGTTTGTTTAATAATTACCAGAGAATAATCATCTGGGAGAAACTGAGAGCTATAAACATTGAAGAGAGACTGTTATAAATTTTTATTATTACTCTTATGAAACGTGTCAAGATTGCTTGCCAATTTTACAAAGACATCTTGATTTGCAAGGAGTCTAAGCCCTGATCCAGCATCTCCTAAAAGCATGCCTCAGCATAAGCACGGCCTTAGACACTGTCAGAGATAACACAGCCTTAAATGTGCGCTTGAAGTCCAGTGGAGGACACGGGAAAACTTCAGCACATGTTTAAATGCTTTCCTGTACAGGGAGCAGAAACACAGGACTTCTGGAACACGTGCCATTCTGTGATGTAAACACAGAGAAGTGAAAATAAAACAACTCAGGAAAAAATGCTTTGATTGAATCGCTGACCACGACCCTACCTCCTCCTGCTGAAGGAGTCCCCTCAAAGGGAAATAAGCCCAATGATTTGGAAGTTTCACTTCCTCCCGTTAGGAGAAGTACCAGTAACTCAGCAATGCATTGGAAGCTATCTGTGAAAGTGCTATTGCCCGTGTGAAAAATGAAAATATAAAGAGTCTCACCAAGTCGGTACTGAGCCACTCCTCAATGTCATCCATGACAGAGGACTGTGCAACAGGGATCTAGGGAGTGCAGCGAGAGAACAGCAAGGCAGGCAAAAACCAAAACACATCCACAATCATGGCCACAGAGCGATGGAAAACGCCAGAAATAAGATTAAAAACAAAACAAAAACAAAGATGTAAGATGTGCTGGAAAAAAAAAAAAAAGGCAACAAAATATAAATGGCATTTCAAATAAAGAAACACTTGGAAAGGAAATTATGAACAACAAGGCTAAAAAAAACCAAGAGAAAGATTATGGGGAATGACGTGACTGGATGCCAGTGTAAGACGGGTAACTTCTCGACCACATATTAAAACCATCAAGATGGACTGATGATTCTAATCTTGATCGTGAAAAGCTTTTAAGGGTAGAATACTGGATATCAGTTAGGTTTTGAAATGTTAAATTCACGTTTGTTTGTTTGTTTGTTTGTTTGAAATGGGTATTAATTAGGCATAGTGAAGGGTTAGCAAAAAGAGGGGCTCAAAGTCTTCAGGCAACACTCCTTCAAAAACAATTTGGTTTTCTCTGTAGGTGGAGGCAGTCAAAGCCCTGGGTACACAGACATGTCTCCTGCCAGATCCTCCTTCCCACCACACCACCAAACCTTGGCAAGCCCCAGCACACCAAAGGTTTAAAGCCATACGGTCTGGGCTCCCTGTCCTCACTCCTCTGCCAAAGGTGACCCTCTGGCAGCGGAGGCAGCAGAACCCAACGTGTGCCAGAGCAAAGTGCAGCGTCTCAAAGGTAAAGGTGAAGAGGAGGATGGGGCAGCAGGTCCTGGGGTGGGCAGAGGAGGAGAGCGCAGCGTGTGCTCCTCTCAGCTCCTGCTCCAGCGCGTTGCCGCGCTGCTGCAAGGCTCACCGGAGCCTGCCCGTCAGGCCTCCACGGATGGTTTAACAGAAAGCATGGAAGGTTTGCCTCTCCCCCTGCGATAAAACCCCCCACCTTGCGTTGTGTGATTGTGACAGGCAGCGCAGATGCCCCGAGTGCCACAAAGTGCTACAGGCAACTGGGTCAGCCAAGGGAAATTACTGCGTATTAGGTGTAGAATATCCTGACTTAACTCCACGGCTGCAGAAGTAAACAGGAAAACAGCACAATAGAGCGCATAAGGACAACCTGAAAAACATTTGGAAAGCAGCGTCAGCCAGGCAGACTGCGGGTGAGAGAACGGCAGCGGAGCAGCGGGGCTGGCAGGGAAGAGACCTCACAGTGCTGGAGAGGCTTTTCTAGAGAGAAAAAGGTGTCAGGGGTTGTTCACAGCTTTTCCTGAAACCTTTCACGGGAAGAAGAGCTGAAACAGGCTCTGCAGAGGAATTCGCTGGGCGATGTAGTTTTCTCAGGGTATTCCAGCAGAGGAAGGCAGACAGATGCTGAATTAGAGGCAAAAGCTTTTAGCTGATGCTATTTAGCAGAGCTCTTCAAGAATTCTTTCTTCTAATCTAACGTCCCTTTGCACTGGGGGGGTCAGTTAAACCCTTGCCTGAGAGGTGAGGTCTGCTAAGGTGGCTTAGTTGTGTGAAGGACTGAAAATTCAGCATTCAATCAAAAGCATCTCCCATCAAGAGACAGACCAGGAAGATGCCTTGCCTCTGGCTCTGCAGGTTGCTGAACGAAGTGCACATGACAAATGCAAGAAGGGTCAGAGGTGCAAGTTGCCATCTTGCTTTCAGTTAATACATGTTAAGACCCCAAACAGAAAATAAATTCCCGCAGTTTCCTTGGAACGGGCCAGATTTTAGGATAATTGGCTCCTTTTTAATTGGCTATGGAGAGCTGAATCACACATGTCCAACACTAGCGCAGTGTGCTGAAGCTGCTGTGAGCTGGCCATTAACGAGAGGAGGGTTCTGTAGACATCTTCCAACAGGCTTCTTCCCAAGGACAAGTTGCATCTTGTAGCACTGCCTTGTTAGTTTTAACAGCTTTGGAAAATACTGGCTTCAGAGGTACAAAGCAATTAATTTATTCAGCCTACAGCAACCTAAAACCTACTGCAGAAGTTTCACTGCTGTCTCTCTCCTGCATTGCTTAACGCTGCACACAATAATCAATGCTCTGGAAGGTGTAGCCTTCAGAGCTGTTGGCTTGTTTGCAGCTCAGAAAGTACTTACGTTTCTTTAAGGACAAGAAAATCTGTATGGAGAGGTGAAGGAAAATAGCAGGTTTTTTGGGGGGGGTTGGTTTGGGTTTTTTTTTGTTTTTGTTTTTTTTTTTTTTCTGTTCTGTGAATAAAGTAAGAGGAGCTGCTCTAAAAAGCTTGGTGGTACTGTGGTCCCTGCTCTAGGAGGAACAGCAGTTCAAATCTTGGTTATCCTGATAATACAACAGACTGAGCATGTAATGGATTCCTGAGAATTGCAAGACTCCTGAGTCTGCAGGAGTCTCCTTGAAGAACAGCTCAGCAGTATAGGAGACTGTGCTGCTGTGTTTTGTAAGATTTTAAAAAGGAAAAAAAAAAAAAAAGAATTCTACTTTCAGACAGACCTACTTCATATAACAAACAAACAAAAACCTCAGAAGTGCAAGAACACTTCTCACAGGTCATATATAAGAAGCAGAGAGACCTGTAAGATAAACATTGAAGCATGTCAGCTGTTTGTTATTCAGCACTGACCTTTTAAAAAGCTTCCCCCATCTCCCAGCACACTTACAGAAGAGCCAAGAGTTTGTATCTCTTGGACCTTCCATGCTCAAGCTTCCCATTTACTTCCCTCAGACTCTGAGCCCCATTTTCCCTATAAAACATGGGTTAAGTTTACCAGGTTTGATTTGTTCAAGAATAAAGAGGAGAGGAAACTCTCAAGAGTAACTGGAAGTTTTAAAAAATATTTTGATTATAACATTGCACCATTTATATTTCGTTTGAAACTGACCACACACAGAAGTTCGCTTTTTGCCAGTCAGTTGTGTATTTGGCAAGTGTCCCCCTTCCAGAAGCCTTAAACTGAAAAAAAAAAAAAAACAAACCAAAAAACGCAGAGGGGAGTTTTGTTAAAACTAATCCCCTAAAACACAACAGAAGCGATGTAAAAACAAATTAGCTAGTTTACACATTAAAAAAGACAACAGTTTCTGGGAACAAACAGCAGTGGCAGCCGCAGACTACATGGAAAAGGCTCCAGAATGGGATACCGTCTTGTTAATACTTTGATTATGCAAACACACACGGTCTAGTGAAGCCCTCAGCCTTGGCAAGACAACTCCCTAGATAGTCACTGCTGGCTGCAAGAGCTGTTTTTACAACGATACTGTGATTTCTTTTTTAAAAGCCTATACCCAAGTTAAATGGAAATCAAGTTGCAAAATATTCAGGGGGACTTTAATTAAAAGTTGGGCTCATTGTTCAAATTCCCTTTTTTATTCAGCCTTTGGAAAATCCTACAAATGGGATCATCTCAACAGTCCTGAAAGGGAAATGGAAAAGGAGGGCTGGGAGAACAAAAGTGAGCGTTCAGTCCCACAAAACCCACAGGAACCTGGAATTCAAGTTCATACTTAGCCAAGTTAGATTGTGTTGGTGTTCTCACTAGCAATCAAAAGCCAAGGAGTATTGCCAATATATTTCCTCAGAAGTCATAAAATCCAATATTCTACCCTTAAAAAGACAGTTTAAGGTTATTATTATCACATTTTATTTCTATTAAAAATGATCCCACTGGAAAAGAAGCAGGTATGAAATGACAATTCAGGTCTCTAGGTGAGCTCATTAATGTTCTTAAAATGTTTAACAAGGTTCATGCTAATTGTTGCTAGACTACTGTCTTGTAGTAGCTTAGTTAATTCCACTTCTTTCTAGGTGTTTAACAAAGCTGACACCAATACTTGGGTAGCTGCTATTCACCCATTAGTAATAGTCAAGAAAGGACTATTATTCCTTCGGCAGCAGAACGGGAGCACTCGGCTGCACGCAACCAGTCTGCTCCAGCTCCCTACTCCAGTCTTACCATCTACTTAAAGTTGTTGGGATCTTGAAATAGCTGCCCGGCCTCGATATTAGAGCACATGTGACTTTACATGTAAGGACTGAAATTAGCTGCTTGATTACTTGTACCTGTGTTTACACACAGCAGAGGGGAAGGCAAGAGCTCAGGTGTTCCCCAACGCAACACAACAACCGGCCAGTCTGGATCTGACAGGTACGTCCAGACAGTGAAAGCCTTCCTTCACGTGGGTTAACACATTGTCCTTGTACGCTGCTCCATGAAATGCCGTGGCTGGACAGGCAGCAAAGCCCGTGTGGTCTTCAGAACATGGGTACACACCTGCTTGCCTTCAAAAGAGAGAAGGGTCCTTCCATCCAGAGGAAATGAGATCCTCGCACATTTGTTGGCAGTTTGTCCACAATTCAAGCGCTTTAGTCTCCAAGAAGATGACATATTTCAACAGTCTCATGTTACTCAATTTCCAAATCTTAGATCCTATCTCTCTATTGAAGGCATACATAGCAGCGTATCATTTTAATTAACATAATCTCAGCAGAGGTTTAATTTCATCTTTACTCACATATCTTTTACTACTGAGAAGAATCTCCTCTCTAGCCAGCTATGCTTCTGGTGGTCAAGATGAAATGCTGAAAGTTCGCATTGCTTTGGGTGAATTCTGGTTCAGTTTCATTCCTCCCCTGCCACTGTACCAAATAATGTCCATCCTGACATGGTGGCTTAAGTAACACTTGCTTCTCACTTTTGTAACAAATACCCATTTGGCACGTGAGTGATTATTCTAACAAATGAGTAAATTAATGCAAATCTCAATAGCTGCCCAAATTTGTGAGAAAGGGACTGGAATGACCTGCACTAAGACGTGGTGGCCTTATGCTGAAGTCTGTGCCCAAGAGCTGCTGATACAGACCTCTGTATGACACAACTTGCAAAAACCCAGACCTTACACTGCAAACAAACCTGGTACTGGAACAGCTCAGCCAACACCAGTCACATTTAAACCAGGAACACTTTCTGCACATATAATTTTGTCTACAATAGTTTTGAAGGCATAGCTAGAATGGATAAAGGTGTGGATTGTGTCTCCGTCATCCTGGCATCCCCTTGCAAGCAGAACCGAGCTGTAGATTAAGCTGAAATAGAAACAACACTGCCAGATTCACAGGGAGAGCACACAGAGTGAGCCTCTCTCTGCAGAGGTGTGCTGGTGATCAGGGATGTGCAGAAATGGTGTGGGAAGAACTCCATCCTAAACTTACAGCAGTTTGGAAAGAACAACACCAGGTCGGGAGGGATGTGAGCACCTACCACCCAACCAGGTGGAGAACACCCTTCCTGTGGCCTCAGTGTTGTGCAGACACAGGTAATGGCAATGTCACCTCATCCCTCTTTGCCCCCTCATCCCAAAAGTACAGTAAGTTCCCAAAGAATGGGCACATCAAGTTCATACCTGGGATGCCAGTTATTCCACTGCTATTGCAAAGGCTACAAAGTCGTATTAATAAATACGGTTAAGAACTACAGCCAGTTAAGAGAGAAACAGAGTTAATGATTAGTTTAGTTTAATTTTAGGTATTTCTCTCTCATATTTAGCATACAAACAAGGTGACAGGCTAGTAAGAGCAGTGACTGGCTGGACAGCCAGACCCCCTTCCCTCCCCAAATCTGTATGCTTCCATGAATGCTGCAGTATCCTTTTTTCCAGACTGAATAACCACAAGCCAATGAACGAATATTGTGTTTGTTTTTTTAATAAAGCAGTGGTGCGAGTGGTGTGAACAGCAGGGGTGCCGATTTCATGCTTCCCTGCTCTTGTAAACAGTGGAAAGGCAAAAAAGAGGAACTAACTCAATCACTGGATTATTCATTATGGATGAACATCTAACGGTCGCATAGTACATCTCAGAACAGCAAGAGCCTCTGTGAACCACAGTCAACAGCATCAGAGGCAAAGCAAGCACTGCTCACTTTATGGCTTGTCATTCTCTTGTTATGAGCTGTGGGTCTCTGACAAGCCTGGAAAGGAAACTCTGGTTCCCAAGGACAGGTACCTACAGATGGGCTTGCCCTGTGTGCCATCAGCCAGAGAGATACCTTTGGGCTCTTGCATGGGCAGGCAGATACAAGTGTGTGTATATATATATGTGTGTGTATATATACATATATATATACACACACAGAGTTACATAACTTCTTTATGGTGAGGGTTCCAGAGCCCTGGAAGAGGCTGCCCAGGGAGGGTGTGGAGTCCCCTTCTCTGGAGGTCTTCAAGCCCCACCTGGATGCAGTCCTGAGTAATATGCTCTGGGCAATTCTGCTTTAGCAGGGGAGCTGGACTGGATGATCTCTAGAAGTCCCTTCCAACTCTGACAATTCCATGGTATGTGTGTGTGTCCCCAATCACTAGGTACTCATCAGCCAGGCAAACTTAAGACAAATTCACAAGCCAGCCCTAAATCTAGAAGAATAAATGCAAAGTGTTTCACAGAATTGGTGCAGTTTGATATGGCGCTATGGATTTTATCAACCTTAATCTCTCTGGGATGTTTCTCTTTTTAAGCACTGGGCAGATGAGACTGGGACATTCAAGGCTCTCCTTGTAGGGAGGAGTTCCTGCTCCACGGGTCTCCTGATGCACAGCACACAGGCTGAGCTACACCTTCCCAATCCCGAAGGGAATGCTGCACTGCACTCAGGACTGTCTCACAAGGACTTTGTAAAGTGAGGTCCCATTAGATGTTTGAGATTAGAACCAATAAAGTGGTGTATTATGTCATCCAAAAATACAAAACTGGTCTTAGAACTTGGCTCTAAGGCACTGCTGAGGCTACTTTTTGCCTACCTCTGACTTTTGCACCTAAAGCAGGCTTTTGAACTTCTCTCTGCAAGCATGTTGATGAAGGACAACTTCAAACAAGGTCAAAATGTGCAGACTCAGTGATCTTCAGAAGCTTAATTTTATCAGAGCGGTGTCATCACTAGACATGGGAATTATATTCTTAAAGTCAGAAACACTACTGTACCTTTTGGAGTCTGAATCCTAATGCTAGTGGGGTGGAAGGTGTCAATCTGGGTGGCAGTTGTCCCATTCCCTTCCTTTCATGAAGAACTATCCCTATATTACTCAAATTCACAGAATCATAGATTCAATAATTAGTCGATTCAATTAGGTATGATCCCACAAGTTCCATATGTTTATTCCAGACCACAAAGTTAAATGCTATCAGAAAAGACTGCTTTAAAGACACACAGAAAATGTCCTCTTTATGAACAAGATCCATGAGACTTGTGTTTATCCCTCGAAAAGTGGATACTGCATGAATAAATCAAGACAGTATAAGGAACCAACTGGATCCCCAGGCCTCTTCTGGAGGTGCTGTGGGATCCTACAAATGATTCATTTGGGTTACAGGCCTTTGTGCTGTATAAAGCAGAAATTGGTGCAAATCTCTCCCTTTGCCCCAGGTAATGATGTAGGTGGGAAATAAACTCCTTGTACTGTCTGATTTCAAGTGGTTCAGTAGGGCAGGACGAGAGGTGAATGGAGGACGGTTATTCTAGGAAAAGGGACTGGGGTGGGCAGTAGGAATCGCTTTACTGGTGAAGTCCTCACCATTCCTTGTGTAATTAGCCACTTGTCTATGGGCTCCATGTCTGTGTTCCCACTTTTACCTCTCCTCTGTGTTGAGAACAGAAAGGTCCATAAAGAGAGAAACCACAGTAACGACCCGTGATAAAAGTAAAAACAGCAGCAAGTTAAAAACTTCACATACACATGCACACACCCCGAGTTGCCTACGGTCGCTTCTGGCGGCAGCTGCATTTCTCTCTGCTGCCTGTCAGCTCCATCCGTGGAGGGACAGACCTCACCCCGACCTCTGCACTTCCTACAGACAGTTCACAGAATTTTAGCACTTCCTCCATGATGATATTTAAAATAATTTAAAAAAAAAATTAAAAAAAAAGAATCACTGACCATTAGTGAGGCTGATGTTTGTCATCTTCTTAGAAGAAGAAAAAGTAGTGGTTATACAATCTACTAAAATCAGTTGGACTTTACTGAAAACACTAGTATTAGACACTGTAGAGTGTCCCTTATTTATGAAGCTGGGAGTTGCAGGGCACCCTATTTACCTCCATGGTCTCAGCAGACAGACTCTGCCCCAAAATCCAACAGCTCCAACGTTGGCGTTGAGCAGGAGGGGAAGCAATGGCCGTTTGCTGCAGTGCTCTGGCAGCCTTTCAAACTGCCCCTCTCCACGAGCGGCAGAGGTTAAAAGGAACCGCTGATGCATCCAGATCCTGGGAGCAGGCTGCAGACTGCACGGCACAGCGACACAAAGGCTCTCAAGATGGCTCCTTGTCCTTCAGGATCTCATACCTAAGCCAGGGACTCGATGCAGAGCCATCTCTAGCTCTGGAGGGGTTTGCTCGGGACTGGCAGAGTGCAGTGGTTCCAGCCCATCAGCTCTGCCAGAACAGAGCTAGCTCAGCAGAGGGCCACTGGTGGTTTTATGTACCTCCATCTGATACCCATCTATATGGGATACCTCTCCTGTCCCCATTACTGCAGATAATGGGGAGTCAGCTGTGATCTTTTATGTCTCATTTCAGTACTTCTGCTGAGAATGAAAAAAAAAGGGGAAAATCACTCCAACTTCATCTACTATCTGTGGAACACCAGACAATTGTTTCTTGGACAACTCTCCTCCCAGTTGTGATCACGCAACAACTCTGTGGCAACAAAAGCAATTCCCAACATGGAAAAGCAATATTAAGAAAACAGTATATTTTTAGCTCATCTTGTTTCCAGCTGCTAAATCATATTAAAAGACAGCTAACGTCACGTGATCAGCCATCTCTCTGTAGACCATTCTGAGAATGACTACATCAGATACGTCGGATGTGCTGAATTTTACCACTGGACAACTGTGCTGGAACAAGACGTGTGTGAAGAATGTGTTGCAAAGCTTTTGGCTCCTCCCTAGAGCTGTTCTTAAATTAGCTCTCTACCCAAACGAATGCACGTCTTTCCTTTCCTGAGCGCTGCCAGTTTTTTTGCTACACATGCTGGGGCTGGTGACTTTAGGAGAGCTTAATTTTTATTTCCTTTAAGAAGAGACACCCACGAGCCTCACAACACTTCACAAAAAAGTAGTGTTTACCAATTACTGCAAGACTGCATTTCAAAATATGCTATTCTGATTACATGATACGGTCATCGGGACCTTTGAAAAGAAGCTGAAAGTCTCTACAACATCTCAGAGCCCAAAGTTCCACAACCCATAAAGCGTTTGCCCCAAAAAACTTTGACCGTCAGATTAGCTTAGACACAGCCCTTTGAACTGACAACACTTGGGGCAGAGCAGCAGCTAGGCTGGTGTGATTGACACGTCGCATCGGGGCCTCAAGCAGAATTGGCTGAGAACAAAAGTGTTAATACATAAGGACACGACCCTGTGGCCACCAGGGGAATACAGCCCCCTTGACCAGTAGCTAAATGCAAGCCCCTTTAGCATTTGGTTAGCCAGGAACAAAGAGCAGAATCGCAAATCCTTTCCCAGGTCCTGCCAGTAACGCAGCCCTGTGATACTGGGGAGCTTGGGCTGTCGCACTGGCTCTAGGAATTCTTTCACCCTTCTTCAATACACCTCTGCTCCTGCCTCCCCATACTTCCCCCTTTTCTCTCAGTACTGCTGGGATGAGCTTTTTCTGGGGCTGAGCTTGAAACCAGACATAGGGATGACCTGGGTTATAAATTATGATTTTTGCAGGTGGACAGGGATGGGAACAAGCAAACGGATTTGTGGGGTGGGGAGATGCTCCATAAGAAATCGTTGCTGAAGGCCTGATACCACTGAACTGTGGCCCAGGCAGGCAGGCAGCTGTGATCTGACCCCAGCTGGCTCCGAAAGCAAATTCCCCTTGGCTCAGAGCAGAAGCTGCCAGGCATGCCAGCTGCCCCCAGCACTCCCAGTTCAGCTTATGAAAGAACCAGGACAGGATCAGCCAAGGCATGGGGAGCCAATTCTCCGTGGAGGGAGGTGTGTGCATGCTGCACCAGCTCTCCCATGCTACACTGGCTCTGCCGTGCTCCCTAGTGGTCAGCACAGACCAAAATTAGAGCTGGAAAAGGCTCTGAACTTGCTCTGTCATCTAAAAACTTGCACACAGCTGGAGTAGAAAAGAGCAGGATGGTTTTAAAAAGCAGGCTGGTAGAAAGGGGTCAAGGAATGATCTGAAAGCTTGCTCTTTCACTTCTGCCTTCACCAAGGTAAGCAGACAAAACTGGCCAAGCTCACTCTCTCAAATGCATTTCTAGCATCAGCTGCTGTGAGGTGACAGCACATGGGCCTCTTCTGCCCACACAAGACAGCAGGAGCCTGCCCTGGGACAGACAGAACAGGCTGGATGCAAGCGCAGTTATGGCAAGGCATGCAAAGCATTAAAAGTCTACGTAATTTCTCTCCCTGTAACTTGCTTGGGTACCCACAGGCTCAGAGCAAAGTCTCGTAGATCAAGACTGCATCAACTTTCATAAGCAAAAGCAAACCAAACAAATGCACACCACTGTTCACAAGACATTCCCCACTTATTCTTTTCAGCTGGACCCCCCCAGGCAAGCTACCAGAACACAGGAGAATTTACCCACTATGATTTTAAAGTCTTTTAGGCTGGTGTGCTAAGTACCAGCTCTTTAGAAATCATTACTGAGCAAGCACGTGCTCCTAGATATCAATTTCAAAATAGCCAGCACTAGCGTGTTGCTGGAATACAGAATGAGAAGTCTCAGTCACAGCAGCTGCCTACAAGCTTGGATTCCACACACAGCTCTAGATAACAAAACACAGAGCAACGACCTACCCCTCCTGTGTTCTGTTTTCGAACATCCAGGGCAGACGCTAGTCCTTTGACAGCCTGTGGATCCTCATACGTCACGCTGAAAGAGAGGAACAAATCACAGAACTAGAAGGAAGCCCAGCAGTCAGCCATGCAGAACCCGCTTGCTACTCTGATTTACTCCCCTGGAAATCAGAAAGCACATTCTTTTTCTTAACAAGACTTTAAGTGTTCTAAGTGTATTCCAAGAAGCGGAGTGTGCTCCATCCATCAATTTCAGTACACATGTTGAAGCAAAAAAAAAAAAAGTAAGACTGGCATTATGAAGGGCAAGCAAATCGGTTACGAGGCACCTTAAGCATGTCCACGAGCTAGCAGGGGACTGTGAAAAGAGGGCTGATTACAGATTATGTTTTGCAAAGCTTTGAAGATGCCATTTGGAAGCCTGACCTTGATGCGTGCATAAGGGGAAGCAGAGGGAGGCTTGAAGACAGATGAAACATAACTAAGCAACCACAGCGAAGCATACAAAGAAATGCACTGTTTACAGAGGTTGGATTTCTAAAAAGCTTCTTAAATTGTTATTCAAAAGGGACACGTAGCAGTTAGGTGACAGAGGCAATAAGCATAATTTCTCAGAGCAGAGTGGTGAACCATGAGGAGCAGCAGACGCCAGCACCTGCCCACAAATCAGCCCTTGGGAGGAGCCACGTTTCGGAGCAGGAGGAGCACGATCTCCTCCAGCCTGGTGGCTTCTCCCAGCCTCTGAGCACAGCGCCCAGGGGCTCTCACCCACACACCATGCATCTCCGCTGTCTCGCTGCTGCTCCATTTATACGGTGTGAAATCCAAGGGAGACAGAGCAATCCTCCCTCGTGAAATCATGGGCTGATATGTGCGCCTTGTTCCATTAGCTCACAGGAGGAGATTGAGGTGCAGTGTGGGAAGACTAGTTTCATGCTTCATTTAGCAGAAGAGACAGAGGGACCTCCATTAGATCTCTCTGCAATGCATCTCCTTTCTGACTATACATTAAGGCTCTCAGCCTGAAATCTCCAGTGCTAACGTATGCTTCTACAGCAGAGCACATCTTCTCAACGCTGATTCCACAGCTGAGGCAGCACCAGTAACTATATTGACGACTGCAAATAAAAGATCCTAATAAATTTGCTGGCTCAAGTTTTCTAGAGCTGTGAAATTTTTCATGATCTGCTAAGGACTAAGTTAAACTATTTAACAATATATTTTAGTTTGAGACAAGATATTGATGATGTTCTGACTGCTGGTAGCCACTACATCCTCTAGAATATGAGGCCAGAAAGATGCAAGAAATAATATATGAATTAAAAATACCTGAGTGTGTCTTTTCCTGAATCTCACTTGACAGGGATCAAAGGACTTCTTAATAAATACATAGATTTATTTTACATTAAAATAATTGGACCTTGAAAGTGCCAGATTTGCAGCTCTAGAGATGCAAGCCTCGTGCATATAAACAAATTAGGGACAGCATGGCAGCCAGACAAGCTACACTACCCTGAGAGTCTGACTGCTGGGCCAAAGGGAGAGTTAATTGGATGGGGATTCTGTTCCCAAGCCCTTGATGACAGTAATTCAGTGACCAAAGTATATCCATGACCTTTAGGACCTGAAGGACCCTTATGCTCCTGTATCTCAAGCACTGCTCGGGTGGATGGTATGACAAGCCTTTATGAGAAGAAGCATCTGCAGAAGTAAAGGCAAGTTCATTTCCAAGTTTCCAGTGAGCTCATAACTAACACAGTCAAATAACACTACTCAGCCAGTCTGCTCTGCCTAACAGCAGGAATTTCTCCCCTTGCTCATACTAATAATGACTGACAGGATAGGGATTGGATTAAAAGTATAAAAACATACACCAAAACTACTTTTTTAGTCCGGAATGAAGTCAAGAAGTTTCAGATGTATGCCCTTAAAAAACAGCAATGCCATGACTCAAACAGCACTAAGGACAAACTTCAACATACTTCTTTCGCTGCTCAGCCAAGGAACTGCCTCTTGTCTGTGCAAACATGTCGAAGTCATCACGAGGATTAGGATTACAGTGTGGTAGGGAGCTGAGCGTGCCACTGACGCTGTTTGTACCCAAGTCTGCAAACAGAGACAAAAAAAAAGCAAACCAATCAAACAGCAAACCATATGCAACCACCACTGCCACAACTATGTAAGTCCATGGAGGATGTCAAGAACAACCCAGGCCAGCTATCAGTATCATCTAGTTAACGGTCACAGAACTGAGCATGGTTATGCCCAGAAGAAGCTGGAGGCTGCAAATCATGTGTTTCTTAAAAGAGAAATGTAGAGAGATTCCTTCTGGAAGCACCATATTATAAATACTCCTCATCGAGAAGCCAGCATCTGGGAGGGGGGTTGGAACATGATGATCTTCAAGGTCCTTTCCAACTCTAACCATTCTATGATTCTATGATTCTAATTGGTGTGCACCTGCTGCCAAACTCATCCTGACATATTTACTATTCACTAACACGGTCCAAAATGTTGGGCCTGGATACTGGTCTGCACCACAATGTTGTTTCTCAGCTATTGACCGTGAAACCAACAGCTTCATGTCAAGTCATATGATGTTGGCACAGTGCTCAAAGAGATGAAGCACGTTCAGTCAAATCAAGTGATTTTATTGAGCAATCTGGTTTGATTTAATCTAAAACACCTAACAGTTGCAAAAAAAAACCTTTCATTCAAAGACTTCAAATATTATTTGTATAAGGGGAATCGAGAACATTCACCAGACTAATTTCATGGAGAGCTATCCCTAGTAGGAGAAGTTTTACCATGAATGTGAACCTGCACCCTTTCCTTCAATCTCCCCTTTAGTTAATAAATCACTCCCTTTGTGCCAGGCTGATTCCAAATCACAGATTGTTATGGTGCAAGGGATTGGGAAAGCCTTCCTAATCCTGTAAGACACACACCCAAGCCCTCCAAAGGTTACATGGCAACATTAATCAGGTAGTGGAGAGCCAAAGGGGGCAGAAACTCCCTGACCCACAAGAGAAAAATGCCTCCTTGTAAATCCCAACAGCACACTGCAAAAAGGGCTTGTACTGGGTCAGTAGGGACCTCAGCAACTGCTCAGACTTGCTCCCACAATCACACCTGTGTGATCACAGTCCCTGCACCCTGTTCAAGATGCACAGACTGGTTAGGCTTGAAAAAGCCCATGCATTGCAGTCTCGTGTTCATTAATACTAATTAGATCAGGTACTCACCGAGCCCTGCCAACTGTGAAGAAAGTGAAGACGGAGCCGCTGAGTTTCCAACCATTGGGCTTACTACAGCTGGAGAGCCAGGACCCAAATCTATTAAATTATCTTCTGTCACCTCATTCAGTACCTGTTGGGACACAAGAAACACAGCAAGTTACACATGTCAGAGATTTCTTCTTGCAATGCAATATTAAACACCAAAGCCTAATGGGTGCTTCCTAAAAACATGTCTCTTGCATACTGCGAAGTGGACCAGTCTCTTGGATCCAACAGTGGTGAGTGAAGTAGAAAAAGGGTCAGCCACCAAAAAACCTCAGTTTGAGTGCTCAGCACAGCAGGAAACTCTCCTGGAGGTCAACCACATCTCTTCAGATTTAGCTGATGAGTCTGTGTTCTCCATCTCTTTTAGAACCAGACCAACATCAGATCTAAGTCAAACTAAATTTGCTATCATCTTCCACTGTAGGTATAAACTGTTTTTGGAAACAAAACTTCTTTCTTTTGACTAATGCCTAGAGTCCACACAGACTCAAAAGCAATCAAAAAAGTTAACAAAGGGAAGAAAATCCATCAAGGATTGTAAACACAGAGATGTTTTAGTAGTAGCATCCTCCTGAGCCAGAAGTTGTCACTTGGGGTTTGCCACATTCTTAAGCTCTTTTCCTGCTACCCACTATCAGCCACTACAGGGCCGGACAGGTAAAAGATCTGGTACCAGTGACATCAGTACGGCTAGAATGGTGAAGCTGCTGATATAATAAAAGGAGTTAAGTACTTACTCCATTGCTGGCATTTTGTGTTGAACGTCCCGATCTGTATCGTTCAAATCTGTTCAGAAAGGAATCAAAAAACACCAACATGGACTATCAAAGCCGCCAATAAACAATGTTTATAACAAAGCCATGACATGCTTGCCACTGAACTTAGTTTTTTTTTGTTTGTTCAAGAAGGAACCCTGAAAGCTTTAACTCCAAGCCAGGACAAAGGGAGGATAGTTGCAGGAAGTTGCGTTTTTGGCAAATGTGGATACTAAGTTAACTAATCAGATCTTGCAACACACAGGCCTGAAAAACACTGTAGGATTTGTCTTTGGTTGGCAGTTTTGGGGTTTTATTCATAAAGTGCTTTGTGATAGACTGTTCTGTTAGCCAAGGGACAGGAAGAATTGCAGCAAGACTGATGCACCCAGGTAAATAAGCAGAGCACCGCAGCAAGTCTTACTCCCACTTAACAGCTCCCTCTTGCTGCAACACATGTAAATTAGAAGCCATAGGCATGGGAGAGCAGCCCTACCCAGGCAGCACATGGCAAGAGGAACACCAATTAGCAGGTCCATTTCTTAAAACATGGCTCAAAGATCGTCAGGGCCCATGTTCAAATAGGTTGGGACTTTCCAAGAATGAAAAGCAATGATGTTAGATAAAAATCCTCATACTTCTTAGGGGAAAAAGTCCAGCTACTCAAGGTCTGATCTCTTTTCTACTCCTTCCTCAACCAGGTGTGCATCTGTGGCTGCAAACCTAAATCCAGCTTTCATGAACTCAAAAAAGCAGGGGCAATCACCTCCTCCCAAGGCCTGTCTGAGGCCAGCCTGATCTCCTTCCTTCCCAGGAAAAACACCATGATTTCTCTGTGGTTAGACTTTTTCCTCATTTAAAGTAGTTTCACATGTAACCTCTCTTTTCAATAAAAACCCCATAATATTCATGTAATCCTGCGGGTTTTCTCCCAGATGGACAAAATCAACAGGGGATTTCAAGCAAAATAAGATGTTTTCTAAACGTAACAGAGGAAAATGCAGACTTAAAGGGCAGTAAAAACAAATTCAGGCCCAAATTTCAATTTTAGGAAACTGTGGGTGTCTACTATTACTGGAAATCAAGCTCCCTTAGCTGGAAACCTGAGACACCTCCCACCTCTTATTTCTCACCAAAAGGCTTTTGAACCACACGTTCGTTTACATCCAAAGCTCCACAGTGAAGGCTCCTGCTTGAGTCACTGACAGAGCTCGGTACCAAAGCTAGAAATCAGTGTGATGAACGCAGAGCTTCTGGAATAGCAGAGGAGGAACTGGAATTTATTGAAATCCTTGGACCAGTGCAGCTACTCTACCACAAATAGCTTGCTAACATCACTCAGCTCACCTTTCAGTGTATAATGGTAGTCATTAAATAAATAGATTAGCCCCAGTCAGCAAAGTCACAGATGGGGGAAAATAGAAAAAAATATTAAGGGTGACCAGACTAAACCTTAGTGACAGTTACACGCTGCCACTTGCAGAATCATGCTCGTGGCATGAAACACATACACCATTTCACATAAAGAGCCAGCATTTGTTTCAAAGTTTGCCCCAGTCTCCTCTGAACGGCTAAATCAAAGGCAAAATTGAGGCCATTGAGTCTTCTTCCCAGCTTTTTCTGTGACAGCGCAGATTCACATATCTAGAGCCCAATTTATTTTTAAAGGCTTGAGAAACAAAGCCCTGCGCTAAGCGCAAGGAACAAAGGGTACTCTTTAGTGCCTCGCTCCCCAGGCCTGTCATTAAGGGGAAGATTAAACTTTCCCAAGACTGCTGTATCACGTGTCGCCTACTGCAGCAGATGTGGCTGACAGCGCCTTTGTCTAACGTGTCCAAAGTCCTATGACCCAAGTCCCGCCCCTGGGGATGACTGCCACAGATCATCTCTTCAAAACCTCGGCTCTGTGCAAAACAGGCTTCCCCCCCTGCAAGATTTTAAGTGCTACTTAAAAACAAAAGCCTTACACGCATGAAAGTGCTGCCCAGCTCAGGCACCAGTACTGGAACTAGAAAGCTCAGAGATCAGAAGGCAGAGAGAGCTCACGGGAGCCTCCCGAAGCCAGGAACCAGCACGAGCATTTGTGCAGAGTCTGAGCAAGCAAGGACAACCAGCCACTGTGGCTGTGCTATTTTCAGTCCCAAGTCCCTACATCTGTACAGCATCACCCCACAGGGACTTTGAAGACTCTGAGTCTCTGCCAGTTCAGAGAGTTTTGCACAAGGTTGCCCTGCATTTTACAGCTGTGCCCCACAAAAATTCAACAGCTTGGATGAAAAAAAAATGAAATCATAGTATTAAAGGAAACAACTGAACCTGGAACATTACCATAAAAGACCATAAAAAGACTTTGTAAATGGTTTCTGTGGTTTGGTTATCTGTATTTCGTTACGTTGGACCACTGGCCAATTCTTGCCCACCAATCTATTTTACGCTTAATTGAAAACCCAGAGTGAATGTAAATAGTTGATGGAAAATGCGCCCCACCTTTCGTATCGGAGGAAGACATTATTTAAATCATCGTTCACATGCAGCAGCTCCTCTGTGACTTCTTCATTGGACACTCGTGAGATAAGCTCCACAATTCTCTGCTGCATAGCTCTACAGGTTCGGTTCAGTTCCTAGGAGGAATGCATTGTGCACATACAGTCTGATAAGCAGGTAGCAATAAGTAGATTTAGTTGAGCTCTGTTCACAGCCAAACATCTCCCCCAGCTGAGAAACACTATGACAGTCTATCTTTGAATGATTAAATGTCACCCAAAAGCACATCTAATCAAACATGCCCTTCAAGAGACGATGGCATAAAAACTTGAGAGCCTATTTACAATTCAACATCCTGATTCTTCTATAACTCTGAGCACTTCAGAAAATAAATACCTCTATTTTAGTGATCGGTTTTAAGAATAAAACATGTTAATACAACAGCCTTCCAGAAGAGAGCTTTCAAGGAAAATTCAATCTGGTCTTTTTGGCAATATCATCGTTAAAATCTAAAGGATGCACATGGTGGAACAAACGGGGAAAAGAAGTTCATCAGGGCTAACAGAAGCAGCTAAGTGTGTGCTGGGAAGTGAAGCGTTGAGGACACAGACCTTACCAACTACTGGGAACAGGAGGGCGAACACAGGACCATGAAAAGATGCGCACTCCCTGCACACTTTGGTGGACTTTTCTACTATACAGAAACACCCCCTTTAACTGAGCAAGTCCATAGACAAGAGACTTAAACAAGGCTGTGGGGAGTTCCAGAAGAAAAACGTAAAGAATATAGAGTAAGGGCATTTATTTGAGCAGTGTCTCATGCCAAGAAATCTGGGTTTCAGTTTGGCTAAAACAGGAGTTCTCAAGCTTCCAGGACATGTCTTCTATTACCAATTACTTAGCAGAATTCTTTACTCCTGAAAGGCCTCAAGACCAAAGGTCAAAACCCGTACGTTAAGGAGGAACTACAAGAAGAAACGTGACATATTGCATGGCGCCACTGATTAGGCCCACGGTTTTACTTCAATAAGCACTGACATTTCAACTAAGGCATGTCCCTCTGTCATCTTCCGCCTGCCCCCCCCAGCTCCACTTCACAGCAAAAATTCACTACTAAACAAGGATGACTTGTTGGTACACAACCTTCGGGATGAAAGCAAAGATGTGTTTGTTTTCCTTGCATGGTCTGACATCCTAAGCTCTGGATAAATTTCACCTAGTACAATCCAGCTGCCTTAACAGCTTGAGGAATGTGTTCTCCAATGTCAGTTTTGATCCCATCACTTTAGAAGCAGATTGTGACATTTCAGAGGTTTGTTTGCTGCCTTTCCAAGAGGGCTGACAGTACCTATCTATTCTGTGCAGAGCTGGCTCTCCAGCAAGCTGTTTACATTCGATTGTTGGAGAAAATGTCAGGAATTATTTAAGCAGGAGGACTATATAAACCTCAAAGCAAGGAGTCCTCGCACGCAGCACCCGGCTCACAGCTTTCAAAAGACCAACTATCCTTTGTGATCAAAAACGGGTTCTCCCCAGCTCTGTGATTCAGATTTAGGATGCACCAGTCAAAGAAGGGAACCAGCTGGAATAAAGAATCGTTGCTGTCACTCCGTTTTACGATCAAGTTCTTTCACCTTAAAGATACGCTGTAAGGTTACGCTGTCAAGACGTTAGTAGCTGTTTCTGAATGTAAGCAAACTGGTTTATGCTGTTTTGGCCTGTTGTGCTTTCCTGGAATCTTCTTTTGTTTTGAGCAGTGCAACCCAAATGGGCAGTAACTGAAAGGCTCTTTATTGCAAAGCCTCTCATCAGCTGCCATGATGGCTCCGAGACAAACACACGATACCGCTGCATGGGAGAGACCAGTTTTTGGATGGATTTCAAACTCTGATGTATCACAGAGAGCAATTCCCTGCCTTCCTCCAAATGTACTGCTGTAGGAGCCCATCCTCCCTGCTGGATGATCAAAACAGAAGCCTATTTCTGAGGCTCTGGAAAGGCAAATACCACGTTAAGGGCAGCAGCTGGAATGCTGGATCACAGTATTGCTCATCTGTGTTGCATGTGGTCCTGCTTTACTTTTCTCGGGCGAAAGGGCACCTCGCAACCACTGGCCTGAGGAAACAGGTACAAAGACATGAGCTCAACTAAAAACTGTTTTCCCTTTTGAGATAATAAATCCTGCATCAGATTGAGAATTTTCCCCGCCTGATTATTTGGTCTAACCCTCAGGACAGCGTGAAACTTCACCCAAGTGCCTGCCTTAACCTTCAGGAGAAGCTACAGTGCATGTTCTGGAAAGAGAGTTAGTTCATATATAAGTGGCAGAGAATCCACAGACCCTTGGCAATATTTAGTTGAGTTGGAAACACGGCATATTTTGTTCTTACATAGTGACTAGGAACGTTTTGCCACCGTATGAGTGATGATAGAGGATATAAAAGGAGAAGAAATGCTCAGGGCTAACAGATCCGATTGTAATTTTAAGTTGCTCTGTGGTAAAGGAGACCCTCTATTCAACACTGGGTAAAATTTGTAGCTACACGGACAAGAAAGCACTGGAACAAGTTTCAAGGAAAGTTAGGAAATCCTTGTCACTGGAAGCTTTAACAAATGAAGAGTATCAAGTGATGAGACTAACCAGGGTCAAGCTGAGTCCACACTGATTTTGTAAAAGTGAAAACTGAGGCTGTGAAGTCAACTACAACAAAAACCACCCCCCAGAGAAACTCAAGCACAGCAAGGATCAGAATCATATTTGCTCAGAAATTGTTACCTGGAGTAACTCAAGGTCTGAGGAATCCTCTTGTCCAGGTACCATTTCTGTCAACATTTCAGACATCACTTTTGTATTCCCACGAACAATATCCAGCTCACTGCGCAGCCGGGCAATCTAAATTGGGGTAAAATACAGCAAAATACTGCATAATCTTTTTATTTAAGCAGATCATTTTCAAGAACTGACTTTGTGATACCTCTGCTTCTGTCTGACTTGATATCTGAGGCTCCAGACATTCTAGCAGGGAAAAAAAAAAAGGTAGAGATAAAAAGTTTACCCAGGAGAGAATTTTAGAAAAGCAACAGAAAAAGAAAAGAACTTAGTAGAACCACTCACTATCATCACAAACCCAGATGTGCTACGCTTGTATGCAAGGGAAGCAATTGAAAACAGCAGCTAAAAACAGACCTCAGCTGCAGTGCACCTCGCGTGCCCCACTCAAGTGTAGAGAAGGATTTACAACTTTTGAGCAGGATCTTTGACTGTGAATTTGTTATTTATGCAGATGGAAAATAAGGTTCTGTATTAGGCATTAGGAAGGGGTTTAGGGATGCAGGCTTGATTCCTTGTTAGAAAGGCTTCCTGCATCTGCAAGACATTCTGTGCCTTTAAAGAAGGGGGCTAATGAGAGTAACTGCTATCCTGCTGCACCACTGAGTGGACTGGTATGTCAGATTGTGAGGTTTGGTAACTGCTGCCATTAGGAGGCCATACGTACACATCTAAAGGCCAGATTTTACTTTATACTGGGAGGAAAGACTACTAAGTAGAACCAGATCCAGGAGGTAATCAAAGTCAAAGGAGTTAAAATGAAAGTTCCTTTGCAGACTGGTTTCTAGTTTGATCTGCTGAAAGAATCTTAATCAAAAGAATCATCATCCCAATACCTGTTCGGAATTAGCAGTGATGGGACCAGTCACATTCAGAGCTGGGGCCTGAGGAGCGGAGTATGCCGTTGGAGAAGTTGAAGAATAAGAACTGGTGCTCATCCTTTGCTGAGACTGTGAATTGTGCATATTTGCTGCAGGATCAACTTCAGGAACACTCTGCCGCATCAGAAAGACAAGAGTTCAAAAGCTGAATTGTGACAGCACTTGCTTTGTCAGCAACCTCAGGCCAAATACGTTCAAATATAGAACATAATTGCACCTTGTGGAAAAGGTCAGTGTAGTTCCAAGAAGAGACTGGCAGACCAGCCCATAAACAGCCAGCTGCAACAAAAAATGCATGCCCGTAGCTTGTAACCCAACCCCTTTTTTAGTCAACTTACCTTTACAAGAAAAATGAGAAGCAAAATAAAAACGAGCCAAAGATAAATAATTATAAATTATTTAAAACTTGGAATTAAGGTGCAGGCTTACAAAAAACGATGTGATACACAGATACTGGATTTAATTAATCTTGACACAAGAATTGTAGTTTTTCAGTCCTTGATCACCTGCATTTACCACTTCAAAGATTCATTAACTTAAGCTTTCAGAGTGAATAATCAGAACACCTGTGATCATTAAGATACTTCCTAGCAGCAGTTCTGTCAACTTTACAGACCTAACTTTTCAAAGGCGTAAAGACTGCACATTACCATGGCATCAGTGAAAGATTCAGACCCCATGCACCTTTAAAAGGCAGGCAGGCCTTGGTTCAGGGTTATCACCAACAGAAATGACCATACTTTTGAAAAAAAAAGAAATAAATTGCCATCACCTATCCTGCTGGACTCTCTCTGAACAAATTAGCTGCACTTGTCTGGTGGTTTTGTGGTACAAGACAAGTATGCAAAACTCCTCCAAACTCTTTTCTCAGATTGATGTTTGACTCAAGGGAGGAGACTCCATTAGCTTATCGGCATGGCAAATGCAGCTGCATTAAACTTGCCCTTTTCCATTACTAAAGAAGTCCTTCCAGAAGCAAGAAAATGAGCCAAATTCAGAGAAACGGGAGGGGAAAGAAGAATAGTTACCAACTACTTAGATGTCTTGGGAAAATACCCCCAGAATTGCAATGCTGCAGCTTACCCTCTGTGGTGTGTGTATTGGAGACAGAGCATCAAGATCTGCCATGGGAAACTCTATGCCTTTCCTCTTGAGTTCTTCATAAATGTGCACTACTCCAGTTAAATCAGGGCTACTTCGAAAGGCATCAGCCCAAGCCTGGAAAACATGAGTGATTATTCCATAAAACTTCCAAACCAAGTTCCAGCTCCACCCTGACCTCAAATACTGACTACAAAAGCTTTCATGTAGTTCAGCTTCAAAGGGAAGCTGTAATCATTAGACCTGATCTAAAAGATCTCGCAAATATTATTAAGACAGTCGTGTACACTTTTTATTGGAATATAAAACAAACAGGAACGCAGCGCACAATAGCTATGTCTAACCCCTGACACCATCACCATCTATAAGCACAAATGAAAGCCTCTTCCAATCTCCTCTATTGAGCACTAATTGCATGCTGATCTTTTCTTGCATATCCTATGGCCAACGACCCACCAAAAATAGTCTGTATGCGAGATCAAGATCTAAGTAAAATTCTGAAGTGACACAATAATCTTAGGTAATCTCAATTTACTTTGTGAAACACCCTCGTTTGATGCCAAAGGAAAAACACAGCTGTCAAGTTTTCTCCAGTATTTTATTTGGACCAAACTTAAACAAAAAAGGTAGTTTCTGAGGTTCTTAGATTGCGAAAGATGCAGTTCCATGAGCAGCAGAACTAATGAAGCCTGGGTTCTTACAGAGCATTTCCAAGACACCCCGGTGTGTCAGAAAGAACAAATTTAAAGGGAGAATTTCCCACAGCCAGAAAACTCACAATATCTCTCTGGCATGAATTCTCTCCTGTCTAAAAAGACTTCAATTCACATTTGAGCTGCTTCTTCAGTGGGAGCACTAAGTGTTTCTCTTCACTAGCCAGCCTCCTGGACTCACAATGCTGCCAGGACCATAATACCCTGAAAGCCTCTACCCTTTTCCACACTGCTGGAAATTACCCAAGTATTAAAAATTTAGGGGAAGGAAAAAATGAAATATTATGACTCAATTAAAAATGAAGCGTTCCCTAAACCCCCACACATGTGAAGAAAAGTATCAGTGAGCTGGATCCAGAACTACTGCGAGACGTGTGTGTGGGCTCTGAACTTAATTAATTTAGTCATCACTTTTACACTAGTTCTTTAACTATTTTTACTTTAAAAGCTGATTTTACCCACTTCTTATATTTAAGAGGAGAGAAATCAAGGATAGCAAAACAAGATAAGAAATAACATTAATATTTAACTTACATTCCTGTTCTGTTCAATTCTAAGAAAGAGCATTTCCTATCCTACGTGCTCAGGAGACAATCCATTATCAGCTGCAAGCTAAAAATTCTGGGTTTGCTTCTCAGCTTTGTTAAAAGTAAATTAACTGCATCAACTGTTCTGATGCAGTGCAAGTCCAAACAGCCCATTTTGAGCCAGAGAAAACAGCTCTGACTGCAAAAAGCTGATTCTGTTTCCTTGAAACTGACCTTCCAAACGATCCCTAATTCTGATGGAGATACTGAGTGTGCAAGTAATTCTACCCTTCCACTTTCTCTGCGTTTTCAATCACCATAAAAGTTCATCTGAATGATGCTTCTACATAACGGTGTTCCCCACTTCAAGCCTATTTAAGAGCAAAAAACGTTAGGTAAGGGGCATTCTCTTTAATAATTACTCAAAACTTAGATGCGAAAGCATGCTGTATTGCTGCCCCCAACTTTTAATGAGGCTGTCTGCCCAGGAGGATGTACTAATGCATCCTCTCTTTCACTATTTTCCTATAAATTTTGTTGTAGGCACTAATGACGGTGAACTCACTTCATTTGCACTCTACCTTTTTAATATATTGTCTCTTCTGCGACAGTCTTCCCTGCAGAAAGGAGACACCTTCATTTGTATTCTTCTGCCCGAGCTGGCAGCATGATCTACATTAGTGTGTGTCTCAGAGGTCACAAGCAGGACTGGGTGCTATTGTCCTAAGTGCTCTCTACACACATCGTAAGACAATCCCTGTCCTAGACAGCTTACCGTTCAACCAGGCAAAAGGGATATTAGCTCTGCTTTATGGATCAGGAGCTACACACAGAGCTTAGAAGAGACTTGCCCATTGTCCAAACAAGTAGATGATAGAGGTGAGATTGAATTCAGATCTTCTAAGACTGTGGACCAGACTGTCAAAGGTAGATACTTAAGGATGCTGCTGTATGAATCCCATTTGGCACCTCAGTGTGCCCAAACAGCTTTATTAAATACCACTGCAAACCTGGCCCCTAGAACAGTGACCATCACAAGACAATTTTTTCCACTGTTGCACACTTTTTAACACATCTGCCCTGCCACTGGATGTTTCCACATGCATCATCTTTGGTGACAGTGCTCAGCTACTGGGCAGCAAAGTGTCTGACCTCTGAGGTGATATGCATGTTCTTATCAGAGGCACAGCAATAAGGAATATTTCCAAGGCCTTTTAGCAAGGTGAAGAAGGAAGGATAAACGATATGTAATACATGCTAATTCATGTACACTAGGAAATAGGTTGAGAAAGTGAGACGCAAGATGGCCAATATCTCAATAGTCAAGTCTCCAGATAAGAAACTGATGGCAGCTTCATCTACTACCCCTGCTGTAGAAAGAAGAGCTGTGTGGCTGGAGACCTATGCTGTTTGCACAGCTTTTTTCTGTGCTTCGAAGTGCTATTAATCCTCTCATTTATGTTCTTACTAATTCCCTGATATCAAATTGTAAAGAGCCTACACAGAAGGGGATAAATGTAACGTTAGTGGAACAGGGCTGAGAAGAGATCAGGCCCCTGGAACAGAGTTAACTCCAACTGCGGGGAGCTCTGAAGAGCAAACTCAAAGCTGAGCAAAGTGGCCATGACGTAGGGGATATTTCGGGTGTGCGTGTCCACAGGGCAGCTGAGATGAGTGACTGCAATCATTTTTCCAAACTTGTCAGGCAATCTGGAAAACAAAGTCCCATGCCACCTCCAGCTAAAGAGACACTAACAGAACCCACCCACAGGCAACTTTCAGAATTCTCAGGCTTTTTATACCGACAGGCATTTAGTACCCAGAGCGAGGGTTTTAGCTCTTCTGCACCAGGTCTGCTCAGATTAAACTCCCTTTAATACACTGAGCCACGACTGCGGCTTTTTGGTTCTGTTACAAATACTTCCATCTCAGCTGCACTGATGACTGGGAACCCACTTAAATCCAGGACCCAGTGTAACCAACGTTCTCTAAAACACTGTAGCGGAGCAAACAGTATAGAAACATGTCCTTATGGGACAGTATTTAACCTCATCTGCTGGTCACAGCATGTGTAGACTCTCCCACCAAAGCAGGCAGACACCTGAAGGTCACTCAGATGCACAAGGATTGTTTTTAATAATTTCACTAATTTTGTGCTACTGTTTTTAAAAAGCCTTGAAATCAGAAACCAGAAATAAAGGGACCCCACAGACCCCAATGCAGGACCCACCTAATTCCCCCACCCAGTGTATTGGCTGTTTGAAAATCACTTATTTACATTGTTATGCTCTAACAATCTGCCCTCCTATGTGAGTATCCAAATAACAAATAAACCAGCAGAAATTCAACTGCGTGCATTGCCACAAAAATCAGAATTATCTCTGAAACACTATGCTGTGCATGTTTAAGTACCTTCCCACAAGAAACACTGCAGCAGGTTTATATCATTTTAAATACGCAGTGTCTTTTAGTCTCTGGTGTACGCAATAGCCTGTAGGAGCTTAGTGATAAAGCTTCCTATAATTGTCAGATTTCCTCCAGGCAGACACCAATGTTTCCTCATGTGTTGCTAATGGTTTGTGGAATTAACGTGGCTGTTTATTGTTATGCTGCACAGAAGGAGAAGTGGCAGACAAGCCTACGTCTGAACTTCCCCACTGCAGGCAAGGATTTGACAATGCACTTTTACTGCACAATAACCAGAGAAAAGACACCAAACTCAATTTAACTCCTATATGGTCATTTACTTTTCTATAAGCATCTTTAAAAGGAATTCAGAATGATTTCTAATGCAGGGAAACAGCTCCCATTTTACGATCAGGGAAACAGACACAGAAAAGTACTTGTTCTTTTTGCAACTGAGAGCGAAAATGCGATTCTCTAAAATTTCCTGGCCTCAGATGACGAGCCCATTGCAGAAGCAGGTCTCCAGCTTCTAGATTTGACTGTTAAATTGCAAAGCCATCTACTTGTTTTAAAGCAGAGCAGTACCTCTCTCACTAGAATCCAGGCATTTCTCCCTGGATAAAATATCTATGTGCGTACATGCCTGCTCTTCCCTGCCAGTCTGGATAGATTGTTTGTTTTTACATGTAAAAAACTTGCCACATTTTTAATGATGACAGCATGTTTAGTGATGCGTAGCACTGAAGCAGACAGTCCTTATTTCAAGCAGCAACATATGGAAGCAGAGACAAGCTGTGTACCTGAATCAGCGCTAGTACTTTATCCTGTACAATAGTGGGGGGGTTATTCTTGGGCGAGATGATTTTCACCAGAACACCATCTATGAAGTCACGGTTTGCCACTAAGACATGAAAGCGATGGCCACAGTTCTTCACACAGGTCTCCAACACCTACACACACAAAAAAACCCATTCATTGTTGGAGCAAAGCTGGATCACACACACAGCACCTCTGGTTGGTTTATTTTAATTTAATTTTTTTTTATGGATGGGAGAGAAGACTGAGGAGAAATTACACTTTTAATTCATCTTTTCTTCCCCAATTATAAAAAAAAAAAAACAAATTAAAAAAGCTTCCTTTTCTACTCACACGTTCAGATGCACCTCACCCACCATTAACACAGTGGGTACTTTTTTGATCTAACTTTGCCTGGTTCTAAGGTAAAAAATATAGACTTTCTTTGTCTTCAAAGCAGAACTTTCCAACCTGCAAAACTGAATGGCTAAGTACACAGCATCACATCAAGAGCAGGTAAGACAGAGGACATCCTGTCACAGTGAGATATTACCGTGCTGTGGCACTCCACCATTTCCTGTGTACCTGGAACACAGCTGGACCCACTTGCTCTGAGCTATAAGCCATGTTTTAGAGTTGGGAATTCAGGTGAGTGATCTTCACTCATTCAGAACACTCCCTTGTGAATGCTCTGACAGGTTATACTTTGACACATTTTCCCCCCTGCAACCTAGCTGGAGGCACCTTCCACTTGCCATTCAACTGCCATGGAAGAACAGCTGTTGATTTTTCTCTGAAGAACATGATTAGCATGGAGATAAATCCAATGCGTCACTTCTCCTTACAGCCATGCCTAATAACCACTGCGACTCTCTATCTGAGAAGTCTGTAATTACTCTTCTTCTTCAGCTACCTTCATCAGCCCTGATGACACGGACTCACTCCTGATGAATTCCGCTCTTGCCTGCACAATGGATAATCTCTCAGTTTGGTCTTTGGTAATCTGTCAAAGTGACAATCCAGGATAGGCAACGGCGAGAAGACAGAAAGTAGAGTCATGCTTCATCAGGGAGATGCAACAAGAGCTGTGTGAAAGCATCGTACAGATCACCTACCCACAGCGCTACAACTTGATCTAGTCACTGCTGCTCATTCCTCAGACGGCAGCGGCGTTGAGCCTGCCCAGCACCACGCGTTCAGGGTTCTGCATTACCCAGGAAACCCCCAGCTAAAGTCATCAGCGGAAAAGGTCACTGGCAAATTATCTCGTGCCTTAGCAGCGCTGCCTAAATGCACAGAATATAATTTACACTTTATTGAGTGAAATTAGATCAGCATAAATTAATTCAGGTCTCCTACAGAGATCCATTCACATGGGAAATTGTGCATCAGCTACTTATGAAGCTGAAAATATGGCAAGTTCATCATCCTCACTTGCAGATATATGCCCACAGCTGTTGTCTTGGAGTGAAGAAACAGTAGGACACAAGGAAATGAGTAGAAGGGAAAGCCCCAAAGGGTACACAGACCCATTTGGGCTACTTTAACTTTCCTCCTTCAGTACTTTGGATGAATAAGAGCCCAGAAAAAAGCAGAAAACAATTGAGTCAGAAAACCACTATGCAAAGCTTCCAGCAACTCTCCCCAAGGAAGTGAGGAGACAACCGGAGAGAAGAAAAGGGCAGAGCTGTGGCTGTTAAAGTAAATAGTGTCTTCATTCAAGAGGGAGCCAGGAAAAGGAAAATGACCAAAGAAAAGGGTTCGGCCTTTTCGAGGCATTCCAGCCTGCCCCCACTCACCGTCAGCGCCAGCATGACCTCTCTGTAATTTTTGTTTCCGTTCAGCCTCTTCTTCAGCGCTCGAATGGCATCCTTTGGGCTGAAGGGGGAAACACACCATTTTTAAAAGACAGCTCAGACACTTTTCACACGCCATACATATACTGTGGGAAAAGGAATCCTTTACCATTTCCAGCTGGATACAAGCATGTGTGTTAACTTCAGATTACCTGACGACAACCAAACTAGGGTCATACAGAATTATGTGAGTAGACAAGATATCACAGAAGCCAAGACCAGAGCAATGCCCGAGGCCTCCAAAAAGACAGGATGCAGATCAAGCAGGAAAGATTGACAGCCACTCAGAAAAAGGCCCAGGGCATAAGATCAGTTCTGCTGGAAACTGCAAGCTGCACAGCTTTTCTGACACTGAAGGGAGATGTATCAGAGAAACTCTCCATTCAAATGGCTGAAATTAATAGCTTTGCAGCACTGCAAAGAGGTACACACCTGCTGAAAACAAGAAATTCAGAAGAACAGCTCAGTACCCTCTCCAACAATACATTTTTCATGCCAGCCCTCCCAAGCAGAGATCAACCACAGAAAGTGCTGCATCATACACTGATGGTTTCCTGAAACGTCTAAGGAGCCGGAAAACAAAGCATCTCATATGCAAACGACATTCAAACTATGAGCATCTGCCCCCAGACTCACTGCACCTCCTCACACACTAAGACTAGATGAAGATTGCGCTCATGAACCTTTCAAAGTTTGCTGAAGTAGCACATACCCTTCTTCTGTCTCGTTGATAATGTCACAGATCTCCATGTTAAGTGTCCAGTCCTCACTCTGCAGAGAGCCATCTGTGGCCTTTTCTGTAAAGGAAAATAAATCTTTTAATACCTTCTTAATTAGGTACTATACTTCAATCCATCTTCAGTTACTCTGAGCTGAAATTATATAGTAAAAGAAAGAAAAAAACCCACATCCCCCCTGACTGTAAGCAATGTCAAACTTTCCCTCCTGGTTTTAGGGATCAGCATAGAGGTTTCCAGATAGAATCCATTACCCCTCAGTTTCGCTGCCTTCAGCCCACATAGATGGGCTGTTCTTCAAAGACTACTGAATTCCTAGGAGAGAAGGAAAATGTCAGCTAGTTCCAATTTAAACTTCTCAGATGTTGCACTGCTGGCAAGTTACAAGGTAGGAAAATCTCCCCAAAATCAACACGACCTCCTCCCTATTTCGGTAGATAACACAGCCATGTGAATCAAGGGAGGAAAGGCAATCACTTGGAGACAGAATTCAAGGAAGCTTTGAATTTCAGTGTGGAAAGAACCACCAGCACATGCAAACATTTAGCACATGTTAATGGAGGTCACGATATCATTCACGGACAACCGTTTTTGCCTCTTACTCCTGCACCACAACCCCTTGATACCTGCTTGCCAGAGGGCTGGGCACAGCTTCCCTCTGTCCCATGGTATGTCCCCCATCTCCTCTCCATGCTGGGGCTACGTACACATCACCCAGGCACAGCCCACCTTCTTCCCGACGCCCAGATGCTTCCTCACAGGTAAGTCAATCACTCCAGCATCAGAATAAACTCTATGGGGCGGATGACCTACAGCACTGTGACAGTGGCAGATGCCAACTGTTGGCAGTTTAATTTATAGACGTCTGCAAGAGTAGCATAACCATAACTTCAAGTAATCAGTTGACAAGAACTATTTCCTCCTTGGGATCTCCTCCTAAATCAATATAGTTCTGTTTAGTGGTGCCTAGAACATCCCCTGAATTTTTCACACTCTTCACTCGCAGTGTTCAAACCCTCTCTGTGTTACTACCCACATTCAGAAATGCTATTGAGTTGAACGTAAGGCCTGCTGCCAGAGAGATCTAAAAAGGGGACCTTTATGCCAAACATGACCTTCTCTAAATTTGTCTAAGTCTTTCTACAGATCCCTGGCATCCAATGCTGGAAGGTAAACAGGGTCAATAAAAGCATTTCTAAAATATAAAATAAGCCAATCCCCCACCCCACCNCCCAACTAGACATTTTAAAGCAGGAACAAAACCACAGGTATCATCTTCCCCAACTATCCTTCTTGTCCTCACATCGGACTTCAATCTGTCCTCCAGAACAAGGCAGATTTTGTTTTGAGAATATCAGGCTCCAAGGATTTCACACATCTCTTTCTCCATTTACCAGCCACATTTTTCCCATTGACATTTCTATCACTGTGAGGATATAGATGCCCACAGGCCATAATTACGTGATATTTTTTGGAGAAAGACTATGTGCCTGGGTAATTCAAGTTTCAGTGACTTGTCTACACCACAACAGTGGCTAAAGAAGCTCCACCAAGGACAGTAACTACAGAAGCCTAAGACAAACCAGATAACACACAGAAAATCCAAGCAGAGAGTGCTGAAAAGAAGCCATCTGTCTCCAGAATGGAGAGGATCCTGCGGAAAAGGAGATTTGGGAAAAAGAGATCACTCTTTGCAGGCTTCGGTTCCCATTCAGAGAGGCACGTAGATCGCTGGGTCTCACTGGGAAGGAAACAGGCAAAACTCCCAACTATGCCATCTTCTCTGAGTCTTTTTCAGCTATCACCAGCTTGTGGTAGAGTTCACTCCAGCAACAAAAACACTTTCTAGTTGAGGAAGAGCCTCTGAGAGATGGATGGCTTCCAAAAAGTCATAGAATCATAGAATAGAGACCTTAAAGATCACCATGTTCCAACCCCCCTGCCCTAGGCAGGGACACCTCCCACCAGACCAGGCTGCTCAAAGCCCCATCCAGCCTGGCCTTGAACACTCCCAATAAATACTGGAGAGATTATTGAGCATTTTTAATATACAGTATTTTGGATATGCTTGGCAAGGATTCTCTTAAAGAGGTATGCAGGCAGAGCTGTTTAATGCTTTCTTGGATAGAACAATTAATCTTTGTGTAAAGTTACTTGTAACAATTGGTTTTTTTAGTTGCTTTTTATTCTTCTACTATACATAAGGCTTTATTGCTATGGAATGTGATCCGCCTTCACCTCCATATAGTCCTTGTTGCTTTGGAAAACATTTTATTTAATATTAGAGAATATATATATAGTCACAATACAGAGTCAGAGATACAAAAAAGTCGCTACATCTGTTCTGCTGGAGAAGGTGATCTCCAGAGCTGCAAAGGATTTATAAGCACAGTGCCACAAAATGAGAGATTACACCTTAAATAAAGGGTATTCCTTAAGCTGGGCGTGTGATTTATTTTCTTAATCTAAAAATACACTAACGAATTTGTGTGTTCTTGACAGCATTTGGCATCAAGCAGCAATTTAGCCATGTTTGTACTCTCTGGTCCGCTATAATGACTTTTTATAAATGATTGTGGAAAACGCTGACGCTGCACAAAGTTGTGCTAGCAGCCACTTCATTCATTGCTCTTGCAAACCCCATTTAGTTGAGGTTTATTTTGATAAAACGTGTATATGGCAGTACTCCACAGCTAAAAACTGGTACTTTGGAGATGGCAGAGTGAAGAGATGCTGTATGGAGGGTAGCACACGAACACTCCTCTGGGATCCCCAATAACCTCACTCATATTTCCCTTCTGAAATACACCAGGGAAAAAGAAATCCCCTTTCTCCCAGGAAAGTTGGGTTACTGCCTTTTTATTTTTGCCTTTCTGTTCTTTGGTTGGAGTCATACATGGCTGAGACAGTGTGAGTTGATGTAACAGTTGTCTTTTTGAGAATTAGTTCTTTTCCCCTTGGGTAATTTTTAATTCGACTAAGAGTCGGGAGCTAATTTTAATCTCTTCTTCAGTGAGAGAGAGCACCAAAGCACTTGTCATCTGTAGTGGTTTGTCCTTTGTAGGGTGTGTGACCCAGATTTGCTGCTGCAGCGCGCTCTCGACTGCTAGAAATGAGTTAACTGACGGCAGAGAAGGCACACGAGTTGGTGTGTGATTTGTTTGAAGAACAGTATTACGCTGCAATGAATTGAAAGCCTGTAGAGCTCTTCCAGAACCAAAACACAGCAGGTTGTCAGTTCTGGATTTCTGATGAAACAGCTCTGCCTGCAGTCTTCCTTAAGAGATTCCCTGGCCAATATATTCAAAATGCATTAAATTAAAAATACTGAATAACCTGCCCAGTATTTATTGGACATTTTGGAAGCCATGCGTATCTCTGATGCTACTCCTCAAACCAAAATAGATACAACTGACAAGATTAAACAGATTTTGGAAACTGTCACAGAGCTGTCAGGGAATGGCATGCAAATATTGTAGTGATAGGACAAGGGATAATGGTTTTAAATTGGAAGAGGGGAGATTTAGATTAGATATTAGGAGGAAATTCTTTCCTGTGAGGGTGGTGAGGCACTGGGACAGGTTGCCCAGAGAAGCTGTGGCTGCCCCATCCCTGGAGGGGTTCAAGGCCAGGCTGGATGGGGCTTGGAGCAACCTGCTCTGGTGGGAGGTGTCCCTGCCCATAGCAGGGGGGTTGGAACTTGATCTTTAAGGTCCCTTCCAGCTCTAACCATTCTATGATTCTAAATCATGCAAATACCCTTTAAAAAACAAAAATGACACCAGTTCCTCAATCTCTTTCAAGCTCATTAAAAGGCGTCTAGATGGCATTAGTTCACACAAGGACTCTGGAACATGACCAAAGGGTTCTGGGGTGACATAAGGAATGTTAAATCAAACAAGGGAAAGAAAAAAAAAGAGCAAGAATCCCTTCTGCCCCTCCCTTCACTGAATCAAAGACTTTATGGTGCAGTTTAATTGTCTAATGAAAGGGCTGGCAACTCCCAGCCTGGGTGCCAGGGCTGCCTTGCACAGCTCCTGCCCCGGGAGCAACTCCCAGCACCGTGTTATTGCTCAGTTTATCACCCCAGCAGGGATCAGGGGTTACCGTCTCACAGGGAGATGCGATCCCAGCAACAAGATGATCAGAAAGTCTCTCTCAGAAACAAGATGCTATCGGTTCCTACCACGTTTCCCAAATTAAAGCATAAATGTTCTGGTAGAAAGAAAGACAATCTGGCACTCCACGCCTGACAGGCTGCAGACCTCGGACACTGCATATGCCCAGGCAAGCATTAGCTTATCTCTAGTCTGCAAAGAAAAGGAGAAAAAAATCATGCTATTTTTTCATTCACACCTTCCCTCTGAGCTCTAACTCTTGTGGCCGCATTTCCACACTCTGCCAAATGGCAATATCAGTATTCCCCCACTCACACTGAAATAGTGTATATTTTATGGCATTCCGAAGGTGTTGCTCAGTGTCTCGGTTCACGCACACCCCCAGCCAAGCCTCTTCCCCAGCAACCTGCTCCAATGAGAAAATCGAGTCAGAAATACCAGTGTAACTCCCACCTAATAGTTGGGCTGTACAGGGCAGGGCAGGACAGGAGAGGAGTGTTTTTAAATGCAGGGGGAAAAACAGAAGAACTTTTACCCCTCATCTTGAACTCAGTACAAAAGTCACCTATGAACTTGAACACTATGAATGTGAACGCTGGTGGTCCTTGAGAAGCTGCTCTCACAGTCCTCTCGAGTTCACACTGGTTTTTCTTCAAAGTTACAGTCCAGTGTTGATGATACTCTTCAAATTGGACTCTGTTCACATGCAGAGCGTGCCTCCTCGCTCTTCCCTGCTTCCCCCTTCCTTCCCTGCCTCTCCTCTGACCATTATGCTGAACCTGCCAGTGCAGATGGCCTGAAGATTCTCATCAGGATTGCAACTGCACCAGTTGAAGTCTGTATGTTCTTTAACACCAGTGCCATATGCATCTTTGTGCAACTGGGAGTGAAAAACTGTCTGCTGGACAGCCGGCAACACCAGGGTAAAAATCTCCCCAAAAGTTCTATCTTATAAGCATCAATATATGACTCTGGTGCCGTGTAATGTTCTGGGAAGAAGAGGCAAAAGTGAAAGCAAAATATTGGACTAGCCACAAACCACATTAAATGAAAATGGGAGAACTGCGCTTTTTTGTGTCTGAATATCAGAATCTCATGAATGAGCACATCTTTGCGCTCAGAGAAATCATCGTTTTCTGTCTTGGGACTCCTCCAGATGTTGCTTCAGAGATTCCGATTCACATGTTTGGGAAGAATTACACACACAAAAATTGTGTTCTGTTTATGGAAGAAGCATGCACACCAACGCACTGTATTAGAGAGATCCAAAAAGCAAGAAAGTCCAATTTCAAATTCTTCCCCTTCCCTCCAACAGTGTTTGGTGCTCGAGCAACACAAAATGTCTTTTTCTTTTTTTTTTTTTCTTGGAAGTTCAGAAGATCTTAGATCTTTGTCTTGCCTTTAACAGTCCACCTGCCTACCAGCTGTGCTCCTAGACTGAAATTAGCAAATCAAACAGTCAGATGTGTTATATTTCACTCTGCATAATATGTGCCCGAAAACAGAAGAAGCCACAGTATTAGCAGGCTTTTATTTCCATCCTGCTGGTCTCCCTCCCTTCAGCTCAGTGGAGCTCTCTCAGAAGGGCTATCAGCTGAGGTCAGATGTAAAATGCTTTTATAGAATAGACAAAGGTCTTCCAGGAAAAGAAAAAAAAAATAAATAATAAAAATAGTTTTGCAAGGCAATGCAAACCACACAAGATAGCTCACAAGGGAAGATAAGCTATTAAAGGAGATGATAACATCTCTCCTCTAAGCTGTAGGTTATAGAATTGTTTTGCTTTAAAGCATCATTACATTTTTGTGGCTGCAGTTGTCTTTCTTGGATTCAACAAATCATCAATGACCTCCATTGACACAGTCAATAAGACCTCGGGAAAGACCACACAGAGGCCACGGAAACATATTACAGCTGTCCAAGTGAAATGAAGATAAAGACTAAAGATCCTCAACATTCACATGGCTGCTGAGTTTGAGACATCTCACCTGGAAAACAGAGATCTACTGGAATAATACACTTGGATACTCCCAGACCGAACAGTCTATTCTCTTTTTTCTGCTTTTAAAAGGACAGTCATGGACACTTAGACATTATGGTAACCAACAGGAGTTTTTTTTTTTTCTTTTTATCAAAATGCTGCTATTAAAAAAAATAAATGTGACTCATTCAAAATTCAAGATCAAAACTCAACTCTGAATTGACTCACTCATAAAAACCTGCCAGTTTCTTTGTTGGAAAGCACAGCTCCAATAGAATTTTTCAATTAGCCACCTCACTGCTCCAAGTCCTTTTCCTACATTCCTTATTTCACACTGCTCTGAAAATGCTGAGCTTCACACTTCCAAAGAAAAACCCAGTCAGCTAGAACAAACGGGCTCAATCTGAACTGCAAGGCATTACCAAAAGACGTGATTTGGGTTGTTCTGTGCAGCACTGGTCATCCACTTTGACTGCTGTGATTTTTCAGTTGATTTTAGCTACACTTGTACCAAAACTCTTTGAGATGAACTCATCTATCCTCCAGTCATTGTTTTGCCAAAGTTTCTGTGGCTGAATAAATGAATAATCATCATTTATAATGACTGCGGAGTCTACGTTAAAATCAAATAATAAGAGAAGCTGTGGACGTGCCCATGTGCAATCAAAATGAGTATTTAGCTTGGATGCTGTTTGAAGGCACAGCACCGAACTGGGAACTGTCATTTTATCCAATTAACTTTCAGGTTTTCTTCTTTTTGAAGCTGGAACCCAAATGCCAAACTTCTTCAAACCTGCTTTCACACTTACCTGCAGTCATGAATATGTAATATGCAATTACTGCGTCTTTTTAAGGACCGCACAGTATTCGCAGTTATGCTACAATATTCCTGTGATTTAGATACGCTACAGAAAAGACATCACCCAACATCTCCCACAAGTTCAGCCCCTCAGGAGCAGGAAACTAGAGCTGATTATTGGAGCAAAGCTGCGCAGCAGCTTCAGAAGCAGAGCAAGGTGAATGGATTAATACATATTAAACAAATATTATCAGCTGTATAACAAAAGAAATTTTTTTCTTTCATACTCAGATCACAGCTTTACCTGAACAAGAAGAAAAACAACACAGAAATCGCAATAATATCAGAGAAGGCAAGAGAGCACATCAGCCCAACTTGTTTAGTTTATCACAACTCACAGGTCTCAAAGCCTTTGCAGGTTGTAAAACCAGGCTGACCTTCCAGTACTGCCCTATTGTATCATACAGGAACAGCCCGACAGGCTAACCAAGCAGTCTCTGTACTCAGATGTCATTTATCTCAGGCACAAATAATGGTTTAGTCATAGTCCTTAAAAGCGTTGGAATCTGGATCCCAAGCAGAACTGTGTGTTTCTATACAATAAAGGCTTTTGTTATGAATCTTCTCCCCGAAGTTACCCCATCAGCAGAAATTGTCACTGCTGACAGCATGCTCCACTGAATGACATGTGTATATAAGTTGCTCTCTTTGAAAACAGATGGCAGAAAGAGACGACTGCTTCTTTAAAACAGAGCGAAATCCCTCTGACTTCATTCTACACAGCTTCAAAAACAACACACAAAACCCTGCCTTCCTCCCACGTACTGCACACACTCATTAAAGCTAACGAGTTGACCCATGTACCGTAAATAGCTGTCCTTCAGAGCTAGGTCATATGGCGGCAGGTCCCAGCTCATCAAGTCATTTGCATGATTCAGAGGCACTTTTCCCTAAAACCGAGCCCGCGCTGCACCTTGCTTCACCTCGTTCAGCAGTGACCTTGGCCAGATTCCCACCTCACTGCAAGCCCACGGTATTCAGCGTCTGGTGCCTACTTTGCCATCGACAAACCAGGACCTGCTCACGTCAGAAATCAATACGCTAAAGCCTTCAATCAGAAATGTCAAAGCCGTTTTAAAATATACGTCCTGTATTAATGGATTTTAATGGATTCGAGTGGAGATGTTTACTGTGTGATTTACTGTAGGGGATCGACAAATCAATGTTGCTTTATGACATGTCACGTCTCATGACAGCCTGTCCCCCCCGCACTGTTGTATCGGTGGAGATGATGGCTCGCCACTTGGCAAACATCTGTGATCTATTAGGCAACACTTTCACTACTCTAATATTATCACACTCGGAGCGTCCATCTTTCTTCTCTAGATGAGAGGCACGAAAGCATAAATTAAAACCTTCTCGGTGACAAAACGTTCTGCCTCGGAATTGCCTTGCTGAGTTAGATTGTGACGGCTGTGACTTGTCCGTATGAGAGAATTTATCGTCACAGAGTTGTCTAAACAGGTCACTGCATTGGGATGGTCCGAATCTCCTCTTCCTTCGCACACAGGAAGGCAGTGGGTGCTGGGTACCAAATCCCATCAACATTTAGTCACCTCCACAGGCAGAACTTGGATTTGTAACCTTCTACCTGTTGAAGAGTTTTCATATTGTTTTAATTTCTGCAAGGAATTTGGATTATATGGGGAGGGAGACACACGACTAATGTTCCCTAATTGAGTTCCAGCCAGCTAACTGAGTTCCAGCAGGTTACTAGTTCCTTAACTGAGAATCTCAAGTATTGAAACATTGATAATGGATTAATAACACCTGTTCACCAACACTAGAAATAAAAAAAATTCATAACAACTGAGACTTTGGCTCTTCCCCACTCTCCCCCCCCACCTCAGAAAAAGGCAAAGAAACTAGCCAAAGATGCTGGAAAAACAGTCATTTTCCAAACACACCTTAGTAGGTGTGAGGCTTTTCTCACCAGAAAGATGACTCACAATAGACAACCCCAGTATTCCATAAAAGCTGTTAAACAACTACCTAATACATATGCATGAATTTGTCCTAATGCCAAAAAAAAAAAAAAAGGAAGACTCCATTAATTTTATTAGCCTTAACCTACAAATCTGAGAGAACGGGCAGCTGAAAGCAGTGATTTATTTCTCAACTTCTTTGTTAACAAGAACGCCTAAAGGCTCTATTACAGTGGAGTTTTATTTATAAGAGCCACACAGAATGTCAGCATAACAGCCCCTTACATAAACTGTTGCAAATTGCTTTTTAAAACATTCCCCACAAAATGCAGAAAAACACTACCACAATACAAAGCAGAAGAATGTATTTGACTGGTAAGATATTACCAGGAGGTGAGAGAGAGAGGAATATTCTACGCATCCAGATGTGGTTTTACCACCCAGAACCACAGGCAGAGCGGAATTACAATTCGGTATCTCAGCTGCACGAAATGCTGGAAGCATCATCACGAGCAAGGTGTCCCAGTCTGCGATCAGCTGCCCTGTTCAGGAGTTCAACGGCATCCGGTAATTACAGGTGAGACCGAAAAAATGTCTTTATGAAAAGTTATGGATGATCAGTGTGTCAGTGAGCTATATTTGAAATCTATCAACTCTTGATGGCTAATTTTGTACTACATGAGTAAAGCAAGTTCTAATAACTCACTTGGGACTTCACTCTAGTACTTACAAGCTACGTGCTTTTCATATTCATAAAACAAAACTAATTGCCTTTCATGGATGAAATGTTTTAAGAATTTTTAATCCACGTCAGCTGCAAACTCTAAAAATCCATCCCCATATAATTTAAAACTCCCCCTCCCACCCACTCACTTGTAACATGTTTGCTGCAAACAAACTATACGGCAAAGATAATCCATCAGGCTCCTATATTAGTATTATTTATAATATTATTTTTTTTTTTTACAAGTTACTCCTAAAGTCAATTGCCCACATTCTCACATGCTTAAAATGAACCGAAAACACAAATAACATTTAGGGGGAAAAAAGTCAAAATCTTTCATTACTACAACAAAAAAAGCAGTTACAAACAACTTCAGCTACAGCAGATTTTCAAATAAATGTTCATACACGAGAATTAAAATTTGTTATGAATGAAATGTAACAACTCTTGCAGCAAACTGCTTCATGCTCATATTCCCGCACCCAGATGTCCTATAGATCTACAACTACGAAGGCGAGAGCCGTGTCCTCTGCAAAACCACAATTATCCCACAGGTAGAAGCAAACGAGATGGGGAGGAGCCTGCAGCTTTCGAGGGCTGACAGCTCACGGTTTCTAGCGTGAAATGCTTCACTTCGCAATTTTCCAGCCTTCCCTCACACTGCTCTACAAGATGACAAGAGACCTGCACAAGAGGCCGCGAACTCCAATCCCATTCAAATTCTCCAACATCACCACGGCTCAAAGATGAGCATCCGGAAAACACTAAGTGTTTTTGCCACGGGGAGAGGGGAGAGCTGGCGGCCGTTCCAGTAGGTATCAGGAACCACTTTTGCCAAGGCTGCTGTCATTGAAGGGCTCTATTGCCAGCTGCCTGTTCCAGCCAGCCAAGCTCGCTGTGCCGGCAAAAGCTTAGCGGCTAAACACTTCCAAACAATCCTCTCAGGAAACCCAAGTGCAAATCAGGCAACGCAAATAACAAGATATATGTGTGCAATTCCGTCATGCGGGGGAAGAGAAATGCAGACTTCTTGGTCTCTAATAACCCAATTAAAAATTCTGCTCCGTTTCTACAGCCCTGTTTCTCATGTGTCACTGCCGTAGACAAGTCTGAAAAAGACTGATAAATAGAAAACGTAAATACCCTAAGTTTAGATCAAGTATGCAAATGCCTATTTCTGAGACTGTCATTTTAATTTTCCCCATTCGCCAGCCTGTGTTACCAAGTCATACAACTTTGTAAATTCTTCAGGTCGGGAACTGTCCCAATGCGTTTCACTAATGCCGCATTGCAACCACCTACAGCACATGATACTATTAATGTAGCAAAATTAAAAACAATGCAGGTGTATCAGGGGACTGCAGCACACTTTTTGGAATATAACTATTGGTCCTTGGACAGTTAAAATTCTAACTAGAACACAGATCTTGAGCAGGGCTGACAAACTGTTAGGCTTATTTACCATACGGAGCAGGGAACCAAATCCTGGCAAGTGATGAAAAAGTTTGATCGAGGGCATTCTGGGAACTGCAGAGGATGGAGAGGAAGGGAACCTTCTCAGTGTGAACACATGCAATCTTCTGGAATCCACAGAGAACCACCCCTCTGGTCTCTGCTGCTTACAGGTTGTTAATCAACCGCACAGGAGATGTCACGGGATACCAAATAACAAGAAACCTACTCAAACCTTTTTGGCAGTGTGGCACCAATATATGTTAGTGTTAGCTGCTGTTTGGGAAATGAGTACCAGTGAAGGCACCAGCCTGGCCCCGCTCACTGGTGGCCAGTTGAGTGACCGAGCTTCACCAGCTCCAGCTGAGGTTAGCCCATCCCAGGAATTCCTTAACGTTTCTAGATGAATCAAGACTTTCTCAATTTCTTTGGGTTTTATGCTCATGCACACTGTGTATGTCCTTCCTCTCAGCCAAGCAGCAGCTTCCTAAGCAACCACCAGCAGTATAATCATGGCTTTTATGAAAGAGTGCCCTTTAGGGATGCAAAATCCACCTGAGCTAGGCTGCACCATTTCATCTCTCTCCTGGTGACCACCAAAAGCCCAGAGGTGCTTCTGAAAGCCAGAACGAAAACTGAGGTATGCTTTAAGGGATCCTACACGTGAAATACCTCGTTAGCTGCAGCAAGATTCAGGGCCAGTACTCTTTAAGGAACCTGGTTGGAAGAGGGATTTTTCATTTTTCACTGGTTATGCCAAATCTGCGGCATAAATGGGGATTTTAAAGGCAGTTTTAATTATAGTAAGTAAAACCTACACATGCTCATGCTGCAGTGTCAGAAAACCACCAGAACTGAACACTGACCCATTTGGGTTGTTTGCTGAACTTTAATCATTTTCCAAGTCTGACAGCTGCTCAAACTTAATTGCTCATTATGCTTGTAAATAAAAACTGATCTCACTCCCTGATTAGCCAACCATCTTATAGTTGCCATAACAACTTCTTGTCTAATAAGTGATTTCAGATTTACCATTATTTGTACTAGCAGAAAATTTCACAAAGGTCTGAGATCGCTCTTTTCACTAAAATACCTTTCTAATTAGAAGAACCGAAAATCAGCACAGAAAGGGCAGCTCAAAGATAATGAAAAAAACAAGCTATTTACTACAACAGCTTAGACATGAGATAAGGGTACTCCAAACCCAAATATATGCCAGATACTGCTTAACCCCTACCTTTCACTATCAATCATCTTATTATCATACCTATACCCCATAACAACCACTCAGAAAAATACTAGACAGCATTCAGGTAATTACTGGTCGTGATATGAAGGCTGATTTCAAGATACACTTCAGATTAAATATTCCAATAAAGTTTGTGTATTTTTCTCTCCTGAACTTAAATTAGGAACCCAATTAACTGGTTACATTCCTTAATACTCAGTTAACTGACATGAGTGCTTTTTGGTCCAGATTTTTGACAGCTTCATATAAAGGAAGGAAGAACGTTTGCATTGAGCCCAAGAGATGTCCATTGCATCAACTGCAATGAAAGATGTTTTGGAAGAAGATCTACAGTAACTCCAGATCACCTCAGTCAAAAACTTACTTAAGGCTTGACTTTTGGGGCAAAATTAATAATTAAAGCCTCACCCAGGTCTGTAAAAAAAGATAAATCTGGTTTTAGTAAGTATTTGGTCATCACATCTTAGTGAGATGCCTCTGTTAAACATACACATGTATTTGTTAGTCTGAGAAGACAAAGCGTCGGGGAGCTATGAAATACCACTAGCCTGTGTGGCCAGTACAGCATAAAGATCTTCCAAAATGTGCTGTACTAACTTGCTATTTATTTAACCTGCTAAAGGTAGCTTTTCATGTGTATAGGCAAAGGAAGCCCTTTTCCTTTTGAAAGCAAAATAAATACAGAAAGCTCTAATGGCGACAAAACTAAAGTAAAAAAACAAACAAACAAACAAACAAACAAACAAAAAACCACAACACAAAAACCTCAGGAAATACCAGATTTTAAAAAGGGGCTTTGAATTCACATTCACACAAGGAATGTGAAATTTTTGTTATTTGGGTCAAATATGAAGCTGGTCACAGTTCCTGCAGTAGATGTATCCCACAAAAATACAGATGCAAGATGTTCAAGTTAACAACATCTTCAACATTCCTGACCACATGTGAGATATAATAAAGTCTTTCTTCCCTTCAGACCAAGAAACCAACACTCTGCAAAGTTCTTGGGGTTCACATACAGTTTATAACACCAATCTGTGCCTTTATGTTGTGTACATTTTCTTTCATCTGAATTTGAACAAAGAATTTCTTCCCAAAGTAATCTAACCCAGAAGGCTTCTGAGGAGCAGCTGGGGAACAGGCTGGCTTACTCTCAAAGAATAAGCAGGCTTACGAACTAAGCAAACTGTTCAACAGGTTTCTTCTGAATATCTTCTCATTTCTGAGTCTCCTGATGCTCTCTCAGACTACGTTGCAAACACTGAGCTGCCAAAGGATTTATGTGAACTGAGATATACAGAAGCACGGGTAAATAGTCTATATATAGCTGTGCCAGGAATTGTGCTAATAAAGACATAGTATATACATACACAGATTTCTTTTTTTCTTCCCTAATCCTTGATTTTTACATGAGTTACTACATTATGGGACCTATCTTATAATTCTGGCAGGCACAGACCAACCATAGAGCATATCTTTAAATTTAAAGACAGTGCTGCCAATAACAGACTGGCTGAATTTATTTGCATCTCTCCTTCTTGAGCAATGGGAAGAGTACCTACAGACTGGAAGAGCTGCTTAACTGTAGCAAAGGACCTGCTCCTAAGAGAAGAGGGACCAGGTAGTAGCAAAGCCTTTACAGCAGCATCTGTTGTGCTCAAGAATCACCAGCTTCAAAAGAGCCCTTTCCCACTGGCGATAACTGAAACAAATGAGCAAAACAAGGGTGAACTGTCAGCAGACTGACTAAGCAAATCCAGAAGATAAGGCCTATCTGCACTAGATAGGAATTTTATACTCAGCAACAAGTTTCTTTTAGGTAGAAACCCAATAATTCCCCAGGTGGATGCAAATAAGAAAACCAAAAAATAATTTTGGGGGATCTGTGCAGACTCATCATACAGGGGAAAAACTGTTAAGTGGGCTGGCCTTTCGGGTCACTTCCTAACTTCTCAGGGCTCCTACAAGGCTTCTTTCTCCCCTGTGTTCTCCAAACATTTATGCTTTTTATCACTGACACGTTGCACAGATTTTTAAATCAAAACCCAAAATGTGAAATTATCTACTCAGAGCAAAATATGAAATATGAGACAAGGAAAGAGATTGCCAAGCCAACCCTGAAGACCACCAGCCCTCCAGGTCCCGTGCGGTTTCCTCCCCCACTCATTGATCATCTCACTGAAATTTCTGCAACTGCTGTGGTTCTACCATTGACCACTATCACTGAGGATGCTACCAGGTGGCCTAATCACCTTCAAAGAGTTCTTAATTAAAAATCCAGTGTAGTTTACAAAATCAAATGGAAGTCTGGCTAGTTTAAAACTGGTTTAAATTCAACTACGGAAAACACACAGTACCTCATTTTTTGATGAAAATTGTTTGGGATGAAATACAAAATCGGTTGTAAGGGTCTGCAAGGATTTTCTGTTTTCAGTCAAACATATTTTAAGTAAGCAGTTTAGAAAATCTGCCGAGTACATGATCAAAGCAGTATCAAACTGGGAACGAGTTGTCCTCACACACACTGCAACCTCTCCCATACAGATTTACATTAGAAACATATGGGATACACATTTAAGTGTCCTGTGCTGGAAGAGATAAAACTGCATTACTCAAAACTACATGCTATAATACCTTCATGAACTACAATCTGCTTTTGTGCCTATAAAATAAATCCAGTCTTAGAAACCTAGTATTAAATGGTATTATACTAATTATCCAGCTTCACACATGTATGTAAGTTTCTCCAAGTTGCCAGATTCATGACTCGGTATTTATTTGCTCCTTTAAAAGCAAAGATATCCATTTTCATATTTCATGGAGATTTTCTTTACAACATAATCCATTGTCATGAAGTGAAAGCAGATCCAAATAATCTTATAAAACTAAAAGCACTTTATCGGACTTTCTTTTGCCTGACTAGCACAATTCTGCTCCAACAGTGGGGGGGCCTGGATTTTTAACAACTGACCAGCTATAGGAGTACTTATAAAGGTACTTAAAGTCTGACAAGAGGAGTTACTGTGCCCTTTTTATTACAGGCAAAGACAAAATTCATCTTTTTGAAACAGCGTATGCTGGGGGCATCTGATAGCAAGAAAAGTTACTGCTGTCTTATACTGAGAAAAGCTTCCCTTAGAACAGGACACGGGACTTCAGCGATTATGGGTAAATGCAAAGGCCGTTTTACGTTATTCAATGCTATGAATGAAAACAGAGATGGTTCAGACCCCAACAGCACACTGCAAACACATCATTTTATTGGTACCAGATCCTAAGGTTATGGTGTGCACTTTAAACGCTGGCTTCTGGCATTAAGAAAAGGGTTTTCTTTAAAAAAAATGTTTTCCTTACCGCACAACAAAAGCAGTAAGTTTAGTCTGAAAGGGAACTCAGGCAAATTGTGTATATGGATGAGAAAACCTGGGTTAATTCCTCCTGCAGGATTACCACGGGCTGCTCACTGTAATACATCTTCCTATTCTTGCATGTAGCCATCAACTCATTTATTTAGGAACCTTTTTTTTTCTAATACTCATAAAAATCTTAAGGTATGAGGAATGTGAAGAAAGGTCTTAAGTGCTTCTTTATGGAGAGGGAAAAAAAAAAAGAGGGGGGAACAAAACAGCAGCTCTGGAACCAGACTCTGTCCACCATATTTATTATCCATTTAACAGCCTTGAATGGGAACTGCAAGTGCTTTGATAAAAATCAGTTGAAAAGCTGTCTGCCTCACTGTTGCTTCAATAAAGTGCCTCTGTATCTTTTGCTGAAACCCTGTTTTTGTAGCCTCCTTAAACAATACTCTGCATTAAATCACCACGCTGCGCCTCCTCTGAAAACAGACTCCAAGTCAAGCGCCCAGACCAGCACCCCTCATTCAAACCCCCTTTCATCAACGGGGACCAGGGATGTAAAACAGCATCACCTCATCAACACCGCCAAGTTATACAGGACACCTTGATTTCTACCATATTGTTAAAAATTAACTTTCAGGTCTCTGTGCTTAACTCAGGTGCTGGACCTCTCTTCCCCGGAGGTCCTTGGCTCAGAATCAAGCAGATTTCAGGCTGTGGCAAAACCGGCTGACTTCAGCAGTACACACAGCCCTGACCAGAGCCCTTACCAAAACAGACCTCAATGCTCCCATCCACCACCCCATGAGGAGCCCATTTCACACATCACTGCCCCAACTCAGCCCTTCGTACCTGAGGGAGCCAGGGCAGGGGGGTGGCAGCAGCAAGATTTGGTCTGGATTCAAAAAAATAAACACTCTCCTGAAGCTTTTGCAAAGTCTCCAGAGTGAAAAAAACCCAAAAGCCTACAAAATGTTAACTGGTTTTACTGTGTTCTCACATGTAAGCCATATGGCCTATATCAAATAAGCAGAATGAGCAAAAAAAATGTCACCACTACTCCACATTCTTGTAATTCAATCAGCTTTAATCATCCAAGATGTTTTCACTAACCTACGGCAAGGGTATTTGTTCTAATAACCTTGAATAGAGTGGTGACACTTTAAAGATGGCTCCCTTGAACAAAGAAAGATAAAAAAGCAATTTATGGCAGGATGTTGAATCTCAAGGCAAATTCCTGCTACTGTAAATTGCAGCTTTTTCCTCACGTCAGCCCCTCTCCTGGTAGCAAGCAGTCTGTCTTCGCCGTTTTAGTACACATCTTCCCGTACTGCTCCTCACGATCAGGAGTATTCTTCAAAATAGTCCTCCTCTAAGGATCCAGTCTATTGTATTTACAGTATTAAATGAAAAAAAGTAACAGTTCTGTTGTAAGAACTGGGCCAACACCAAATGGCACAGAGGATCCGGTCCATACCAACATACACGGCAGTCGGCAAAACCCAGAGCACCCAATTCCACCCCTTAGATTCTTCAGCCTTCCACCCCTCCAGCTTTCACAAAGACTTGCTCTGCGGCTGGTGGCACTTCTTCTAAGACCTCTGGGACGCTGAAAAGCATCACTTGCTCACACAGCCTTTGGGAAGCAATGGATTCTGCCACACGGTCCTGGATGAGATCTTCAGCTTACATGTAAAATGATGCTTTTACCTTCCTCCCTTCACCACAACTTCCTGGTGAAAAGCATTATGGATTGGGCAAAACAGATTCTAATTGCAGGAATCTCCACAGCCTTCTACACCACGACTGCTTTCCACACCACAGCCTTGCTAAAAAACACCCTCTCTGGTCAGGAGAGGACCTTGCTAGAGACATATGGACAGTTCAGTGCCCACAGGCCAATCAAAGTATTAAAGAAAATTAAGTGAGGTTTGTAATTAGTAGCCATGGTGATGGCTTATACAGTTCCTGTTATGCCACCACTGGGGACTACATAGAGGCTACCATGTAAGCCAGTCAAAAAATCAGGTAGCATTCAGCAATGAGGAACCTGGCTACCATTTAAACTGGCACTTTAGATGCAGGAGACTCTATCCATCTCCATTACAAATCCTCTGAGCTCATCCTACCATTACTTTCCCACATTAAGCAAAAGAGTTAACATAAAAAGCCTGTCTAGCTTCAAACATTATCCAGATAAAGGGAAGGAGAAAAGAGAAAATCCCTTGTATTACCTCTCTCGGCTCACCCCAAACCTTCTCTGACATCTTTGTTCTTTCAGACCTAGCATTTATCTGAAGACGTTGTCTAGCCCTAATTAAATCTTCATGTGAACCACTGCTACTTCCTGGCAGAGAACATGCATTCTTGGTGTGCTGATGGACCTACATAATTTTCTGCACTTCATCCTTATGGTGAGTGTTAGGCCTTGCTTGAAAACATCACAACTGTGTTCAACACAATATGTTTAAACAGAAATACAAAATTATTCAGTTTCTTTTAAAGAATGAAAAGAAACATAAGTGAAAATTACATTCCACAAGCTCATTGAAAAAAAACTGTGGAAACACTGGGCAAATAGCACCGTCTGAGAACAAGGCATGCTTTTGTTTTACTGTTGTCTCAGAAAGGATAACTGGCAGTGACAGGAGAAGCAGAAAAAATTTCCTTCCAAAATAAAATCTGCACGATCTCTTCCCCCAGGGATGAAGAAACATTCTTAAAATGCTGCTGAATTTTGTATTAAGGGAAGTTGCATTATAAGCCCCTCACACACACCTAACCTTATCTGATGAAAGCAGCTCCTTCAGAGCATTGTGTTCAAAGCCTCTAAGTCGGCAGCCACTGCTCATTCAAAGGGAACAAGGGGACGTAAGAGCTCTGAAAATCTTTGCACTCCAGAGTTAGAACAGCAGAAGGCTAGAAAAGCAGATTTTACTGCTAACCCCCCCAACACCAATTCTTAAGTCTTACAGAAACCCCTTTAAGCCACTTACTGATGCTAAAAGAAACTGACAACAAATATATGAGAAATTATTGCCTTCCCTTAACAACGCTCATTGTAGAATGTTTGTCCGAGCAGAAAAGCAGCCAGCTGTCCGGGCAGATGTGGTCAGATGGCCCAACACAACAAAGCAAATTCACTTTAAAATTATGTTTAACTTTCACTGTTCCTGTTATCCTCCAACTCTCGGCACTTCTCTCCCTAAACAGAAGAAATAAACACCCCAGATGGCTAAAGAAAAACAGCAAGCTATACATATGCTCCATATAGTCTGACAAAGCAAGAGTTCGGCCATCTTCAAAGCACAGTGCAAGACTTACCCATTTAAGGGCCTTTTCCCTCTACAAGGGGGTGTCTCTGCACGTGTGGGCGAAGAGACTACTATAAAAGAACTTCTAAGGTTTGAGGCCACGTCCGGGTCTCTGCAAATTTTTTTTTAACTTAACTTAAAGACAAGTCTTCCATCATTCCATAAACTAATGTAGAATAGCTATAGACTAGGCTATACATAGCTATACGTTATACTATATATAACCTCTAAATAAGGCATTAGAATTACTGTTGCTTATGAAACAAATCAAGGAAGCTAAGAGCTTGGTTTCGCTGGAGATGGATGCCAGCGTAAGTGCATTCAGCAGAGCATTGCCTCAGCTTCTGGGACTGTACACCACAGTCCCCACACTGCAGGAACCTGAGCCAGTCCGTTGTTCTTTGCCACCACAACATGAGAGATCTCGTATTTCTTCAGGGCCTAAGAGAAGAACGCGGAAGGCAATGACAAGCCCACCCAACCATGGGCAAGTTATCAAACTCCGCAGAAGTGGCATGCAGGCTTTCTCCTGTGGCCCTGGCCACAGCAACCCAACCCCAACCCAAACTCGCCACAGTTGAGAGTGAACACATCTGTGGGAGGGAGAGCAGACACAGCAACCCACAGAGACCTTGGCTAGTCACACAGTGAAAGCACACTTAAAATAACCTGTCTATTGTCATCAAAGCATTAGCAAAACCACAATTCAAGCTCCAGGCTGAAAATGGAGCACGTATGTGTATCCCTAAACCACATCACTGCACCCGCATATGCACAGTCCAGGGAGGGTTCAATGCTTTGGGAAAAAGGTGGGTGAACAACAGGCAGGGACGTTCTGTACCAATGTGTGCACATGCCAGAAGAGGCGCAGGGGGATGCAACAACTTTCCTTTACCCATCAACCATCTTGAAGCGGAGTCACTCCTTCCTCAAGGCGGACAGCCTGCCCAAAGCCACCACAGCTCCCTGTTGCCCACAGAACCCTTCGTAACCCATGCAAACCCCCAGAGACCCCCACTAAGGCCTACAGCTCCGACAAACCCTGAAAGACCACCACAACCTCCAGAGCACCCACCAACACCAAGGGCCCTGTCACCCCATTTCCCTCCCGTCCCTCCAGAGCCTCCCACTAC
>VZRU01014269.1:72835-97141 GCA_013398155.1 Pedionomus torquatus
CCTGACCATTGGAGGCTGAGAGTGTCACGTGGTCTCCCTTAGCAACGCGCCTGGGCTTCCTTAGCAGCCGAGCCGCGGGCACGGGTCGGGGCCGGGCACGGTACCGGGGGCGCAGAGCGGGCCCAGAGCCGAGGGGACCGGAGGCCTGAGGGGTCGGGAGGCTGGGGTTTGGGCCTGGGTGGGTCTTGGGGGGGGAAAAGCGGGGTCAGAGGTACCCTGACAGGCGGAGTTAGGGTCCCCGTCCCGGGCCCTGTCGCACCTGGGAGAGTGAGGGACGGCGCCTGGGCTGCCCTGATTGTGGGAAGCAGCTTCTCCTCTGGGTGACAAGACCCACTGCTCGCACTGACATTGTTCTCCCTGTGCACAGCGAGGTGCTGACCTCACTGTGTGATTTGTAGAGTCATAGATTTGGGTTGGAAGGGACCTTAAATACCACCTGGTGCCAACCCCCTGCCATGGACAGGGGGTTGGCCAACTAGGCCAGGTTGCTCAAAGCCTGATCCAGCCTGGCTTTGAACACCTCTAGGGATGGGGCATCCACAGTTTCACTGGACAAGATTTGCTCTGTAGAACCAACACTGAAGAGACAATGGACAAATAGAAGGGGAGCAGAAAGTCTGGCAGGTCAAGGACAAACGCAGAACCTGCTTCTCCTCTGTCTGTGTTGAACACAGCCATAGAGAAGTTTGGCTTGTTAATTAAAAGGCATGATGAGGACAGAACTTTCTAAACCCGGATGTTTTTAATTCCTGTCCTCCTATGCAAAAAATCAGCAGAACTCCCACAATTATAGACAACTTTTGCAAGCACAATTTTGAAGATTCAAGTCCTTCATACTGATTTATTAACTGTGCACAGCTCTAGAAGGAGAGTAGTCTCATTGCCTCTAGGGCAACGTTAGAGACATTTAAATGACAAAGTCAGGACAGAAAGTTTGGACTGACAGAACTGTCTGTCTCTCAAAGCAAAGGGGTTTGTGTGCAGTGCAATAGGTTGGCTGAAGTAGAGAACCTTTATTATGTTGTTGGTGTTTTAAACTTAATGAACTGCTGTCGTTTATTTTCCTGTGCTTTAAATATATGCCTCCTACTCTATAAATCAAACATCTACAATGAGAAACTTACCTTTTAAAACTATATTAAATGGTGCACAGAGCCTTGAACATGCCCTCTTTGTGAAGAGGGGCTTCAGCAACACGTGGCAGCCATGCAGTAGATCATCGCTGTTCATAAGTGCCGCACAGAGCCTCCTTTCCTGGTCTGTTTATGTTGCCCAAATCTGGCATTCTTCATGGAAAATACACAAACACAGTGTGAAGTTTGCATGTGGTTGTGCCTGGCCATTTTACGATGTTTGGGCTGTAAAGCTGTGCTTAGAGCCGCATCAGTGACTGCGATAAAAGTCAAGCCTGTCTTTGATACCAGCTGCAAGGCATTAGATCTTCTTAGTGCTCAGCTGTGCTCTTAATTCCTTGGAATTGTCGTGCCTGTTCAATGAATGTTAGAAATAGTAGCCAGGCGGTGATTTAATTGCTTTTTCTTTTCTGTCTTCTAAGGCTGAAACCGTCTTAAAATGAGTGAGTTATACAATAATATTGAGCCAAATGTTATTGATGATGAAATGGTTCAGAAAGCCATTGAAGAGCAGTGTCCAGAGGACATTGGAAAGCTTGCCAAAAGGGAAGGTATTAACTTTAAAGACGTAAAGGAGCTACAGCTTAGTTTTAGAAGTGAGTATCGGGATATATATGTATGTTTTTCTTCTTTTATTAGAGGATAATAGAATTAAGCATTAAGTGGCAAACAATCACGATTGGTTTAGGTTTGTTATGCAAAAAGTAACATCTAGATTTACGTTTTTAGTTGCTCCTGTATGAAGTAGTTTCCTTAGAGCTGGGAGCTTTTCCTGATGGGTAACTTTAAAGCTGCTTAACTTCATGCTATTATTGTCACTGCTATTCTTATTTAACATTTATATTGTGGTGACACCTACAGGCCACAGGCCTATTGGGCCCTTCTGTATGTGGACAAATCAAACCCTGGGCAGGCTCTGCCATCGCTGGTGATTATGTGAGAGCTGTTTGGTAGATTATGGTGATTACAGTCCAATTTGGTGGCTTCTTCCGGTCGTCTGTAGCGTTACTGCAGCTTGCTTCTTACTGTCAAGTCAGTCTTAAACTTGCATTCAAAAAATGAAAAGGAAGGCTATTTGGCTCAATATTTAAGAATTTTGAGGGTAGATAATTTCCTGGGCAAAAATCTGCTTTTGATTATTCATTGTGTGATCCAGTAAAATAATGCGTGTATTGGTTGAGTTCCTAGAACAGATTCCCTGTTACCTGATCCTGCATGTATTTGTTTGCAAATACAAAATACAGACCTTTGTGAGTATTTTGTGAATTCAATTCCTTGCTTTGCACTGTGCTCACTAAATAATAACAGCAGCATGGTAGCTAATGAAATCTGCTTGAAAGCCATCGGGAGGCAAAAGAGAATTGGGACCGTTACTGTTCTGTATTTTCTGTCACCTTGGTCCTAATGTTTTGTGGTAATGCCAAGCAGCCTGCCCTTGGGATTCTGTTTTTGGAGAAAGCTAAATGCAAGGATATTGATTAGTTCTAAACTGCAGCCTTCACTGAAAGAGTAGACCCCAACTTGCTCTCCTGTGATGAGAATTCCTGGAGCAGGAGAGTAATTTACAAGAGCAGAAGCTGGCCACCGTTAGCCTGCAAATGTAGAGAAAAGTGGACTCTCATCCCAAACCTCCCTCTTGGAGCTGGAAAGGAAAATGAAGGTCAAGGCCTCCTACTAGTGGATTCATAAAGCCACTCTTGACTGCAGGGCTGTAGTCAGCATCCCCTCAGCGACTCATTGGCATCGCTGATGAGCAGTGTGCGCTGGTGCAGGACACTGAGGTTAACTGGGCTGTTTCATTGAAATCTCATCCAGCCAGTAGACCTCTCAGCTCTCTAGGGCAGTCATCAAACGCTATCATAATCTGCTGAAAATCATTTTGGGGGTAAGACTGAACGTGTTTTTCTTGTGCAAGATTGCGTGTCTGCTAAACTGAAAGCTGTCTCACATGAAAAGCAATGTCCTTTTTTTTTCTTTTTCTTTTTTTTTTCTTTTTTCCCATGGCTTTAGACATTCTGCAGATTGATAATCTGTGGCAGTTTGAGAATCTGACTAAACTACAGCTGGACAACAACATCATTGAGAAGATAGAAGCTCTGGAGAGTCTGGTTCACCTCGTATGGCTTGGTAAGATACAGGCATGTGAGGTTGGATGCTTTCACAGGTGCGGAGCAATCTGCAATAAAGCCAGGATGTCACATTTTTTCTCAAATATGACTGATAAGAACTTTCCTAGGGAAGGCTGTCAGCTGTCTGTGTGTTTCCTCATTTGACTGTCAAATGTCAAAATGCCTGAATATCAGAGCTGCAAAACAATCCTTCAAATGTTTAAACACTGGTTTTAATACGTTTGGTGTGGCAGCAACAGGAAGCTGAGATTTCCAGGTTGTTTCCAGGGTTTGTACTTGTATTTGGAGGTGATTTTCAGAAATATTTAGGGAAATAGCTCTGTAATGCAGAAGCTTGCATTCTGTTTTCAAAGCTAATGTGGGCATTTCAGAGCCTAGAAGCCACAGTCTTTACCTGTACACGCTTAAGGGCTTATTGTCATTGCTAATCCAAGAAGTGTGTGTCCATGTAGTCTTATGTGACTGCTTTCAACTAAAAACTCAGGATGCTGATAGCAGCATCACACAGTGGTGCAGGTTTTGATGCTGGGCAGAGCAATGATCTTGCTGTTACAGATGCACAGTTTAGAGCATTCTCTGGGAACTGCAGGCCCATTGCTGGCCGGCAGTGTAAATATATCCTCAGCCATCTTTGAAAAGAGCATGCAGGGCTTCGGATCATAAGCGCATCTTGAAATGTCTAATGTGTTCTTGTGTGCAGTTGTCTGCACTGTTCTGCTGCACAGATGACTAATGCACTTGTGAATCAACAGCTGATTGCCACAATGTAAGCAGAGCGTTCTGAAGCACACTCATGGGTTTTGTTTGCCCGAAGGCCGCAGTGATGCATGCGTCTCTTAGCTGTCCAGGGGCTGGGNCGTTTGCCCGAAGGCCGCAGTGGTTCAGCAGCTGGTGCATGCGTCTCTTAGCTGTCCAGGGGCTGGGGTGATGCAGGCAGCTGGTAACCTCATCAACCATCTTTGGACCCCTGAATCGCTCAGTACTGACCTGAGGTCAAATAATGCTCATAGTTGTCAAGAATATAGATGTTCTGGCAGGATAAGAGGAAATACCAACAAATTAAATAGCTGAAGTGTCTAAATGCCTTTGCATACCTCCACGGACAACAGGGTGATTCTAAGTGTGAGATTGCTGTATGTTGGTCTTATGGGAATGACTACTATGACATTAGGCATTGGTATGGCAGGCAAAACTCTGCAAGAAACAAAACAGGGAGGGTCAAATCTGTCAAAGAAATATCCATCCCCCCTTTGGGGTATTTTTCCCACCTCTTTTCTTCTATTTTGGGTTTCCCCATAAGGTAGAAATCGCCTTTCAGGTTATGTACGTGGACTCTGCACGGAATGCCTTCAATTGTTCCTCTCATTGCAAGGAGGAGATGTTGTCTCGGGCTTCCTGGCCCAGAGAATGAGGATTTAGTGCCAAGCCTTTCCTGTGGGACACTGAAAACTCCCAAGAAAAAAACTATGTATAAATTCCTAAATCAAAACCCAAACTAAGTGCAAGATCTGATTCAGGGTGTTCTGCTAGAGATAATTTAATTTTTGCTTGGAAAACTTCTGATTTCTAAACTCTTCTCCAGACCTGTCCTTCAACAATATTGAAGTAATTGAGGGCTTGGATACCCTTGTCAAACTGCAGGACCTAAGCCTCTACAATAACAGAATATCCAAAATTGAGCATATGGACACATTGCAAGAGCTGCAGATTTTCTCCATAGGAAAGAATAACCTGACCGCTCTGGAAGATGTGAGTGTTCCCTGTCTTTGCAAATGTTCCCTATCAAAAGATCAAACGTTCTAAAAATGACATTTGCCGCTTTGTCCAAGCCCCTCCTTAGTGGAGAAAATTCTCCTTAGGATATCGCTTCCTCTGTAGTCGAAGTTATGGTTTTGGTAAACTGGCCTGGTGTTAAGTGCTTACTGCAGCTATTTCTCTTTGAGATTATTGACTCATGGGGGCTGAGCTCTGTTACTCCTATCAGCCATGGCAAAATTCCTATTGATTCCCATGAAAGCTGGAAAAGGATTAAGTAGCTACATATGAGAAAAGAAGGGAGTGGAGGCTAGGATTTATTTGCTGTTCTTCTAAGGATACTTTACAAATCTAAAGTGGTCCCTGATTTATCCACCCCAGCTAAAGGCCTTCTCTCTACACCCATTGTTTATACATCCACAATGTGAATTTAACATTGCCTTTCCTGAAACCATTAGAAACTCATAATTTAATGTCACTTGTGTTTGGCTGCAGAGCAGGATATGTAGTGCAAGGTAATTGTAATAGGAGAAATGAATTTGAAGGCTGTGTGTTTCCCCAGCACTGGGAAGTACAGCATCTCTTTCCCCTTGGCACAGGTGATCTATCTCAGGAGGTTTAAAAAATTACGCACGCTGAATCTCATGGGGAACCCTCTCTGCAATGATGAGCAGTATATGCTGTTTGTTGTTGCTTATCTTCCAGACCTGGTATACTTGGACTTCAGACTTGTGAGTGACACCACGGTAAGCGTTTCTGCATTCCCTGCTTGTGAAATCGGGCAACAGCATCTTACAGAGCATTCGCTACATTGGCATGCCAGCGATATTCTAGCATTCAGGGCAGGTTCCCTGCAGAAATGAGGCTTACAGAAACACACAGTGTTTATTCTGCCTCCACCTCACAGCTGTGAACCTGTAGGCCAAATTCTATCAAATCTGACAGAGAGGTAGAGGTGTCAGAGACGTGACGTCTTCACAGGCTTGGTGAAAATCAGCAGCTGTGTGTGGGAGAGGGGCCTTGTTAATATTGCCACAGAGAGGCTGCAGAGCGAGTGCAAGCCTTTGTAGAGATCAGAAAACCTTGGAGGAAATCAGTCACGGGACATGGATGCAGGGGAAGGGAGGCTTGGTGGTCCTGCTGCTCAATGAGCAGTTTGTTTTGGTAGTGGACTGACAGACTGCCTGAGCAAGTAAGTGCCATCAAATACACTTCCCCTTCTTGATTTCCAAGAAGAGGACAGTGCATCCACATCACTAGTCTGTGGGACTGCTTTTTATCTCTGGGCTAAAAGGAACAAAGTAGGGTTGGGGTTTTTTTTGTGGTTTGGGGTTTATTTATTTGTTTTGGTTGGTTTGTTTGCATTTAGTTTTTTTTTGTAATCAAAGAACATGATTAATTGTCCATTTGCTTGACACAGAGCAGGAGCTGTACTTGGAATATACGTTACTTTTATAATAGGACTGGAAAGGCTTTTCAGGTCATTGAGTCCAGTCCCTGCTCATACAGACAGTACGTCATAGAATCCCATACTTAAATTTGTCAAGCTTCAGTTTCAACTAATTAGGTTCTTGCCCTTGCTACTATCCTGCCATCCACTCCTCTGGAGAGCCTCTTCCTTCCTAGTAAATACATTAAACTCAGTAGCTGATCAAATCAGAGCTCAAATTCTGGAATTCAAAACAGGGACTCTGCTAAAAAAGGAAAATAAAACCAAACAAAAACCCCTACCCGCCCAAAAAAAACCCATCAAACCCCACCACCACCAAAACAAAACATAAAAAAACCAATGCCCGCCCCAACCAAAAATCAAAGCAAAACTCAAACCACCTGAAAATGAGGAAATGGGAAAGAAAAGTTACCTGTGACTGAATCCGCTCAGATGGATTGAATACAGAGGCAAAGTAATATGCCACCAAAAAATGGGAGGAGGTAAGGATTAGAAAAATCATAGGTAACTTAATAAAAAGCCCACATAGAAATAGAGATGCAGATGTCACTTAGGTGCATGTTCTGGAAAGATTGAATGCTTATGCCCAGATTTGTTGAGCAATAGTGGCTAATCTAATAAAAACATTTTATTTATCTGCATTTCTCAGCGAGAAGCTGCAGTTTTTAAGTATCAAGACTTTACTGAGCCATTGGAACGTGAGGAGGCTCAGGCCATGGCTCAGCTGGAGGAAGAACAGGCAAAGCAGAAAGAGCTGGAGTACCACAAGGTATGTTTTCTTTGGCTGCTTGGATATTGTGTCAGGGAAAGAAGGGCAACACATATTGACTTCTCTTTTACCTGCTTGAAGATTTAATGAGAGGTTAACATTGACTGTGCTAAAACTAAGGCTGGGATTAATCTGTGATCTTTGAATCTCATCTTCCGAATGAAACCAGGAACTGCTGTGGAATTCACATGTCATGGGAGAACATAATTCTTTTGGCTGAACAATGAAACTACAGATACAGACCCTGCGAAGCTAAATAGTAAATCATACCCAAGAATCTTATCAGCCTGACGTGAGATTAAGAAAATTACAGGTCTGAGGGAACTGTTAGCATTTTCATGGTGCGGTGACTTTTTTTTCTCCTTCACACTAAGTTAATGCTTTTCATTAACTTTATGGATAAAGTCTTCAGGGTTTTCAGAGATCACTGTAGTCCTGTGAACAGCCTGAAAATGAGGCCAGCCAAAATGGTGCTTCTAGTTATGGTCTGGCTCTGTATTCCAGACCTCTGGAAGATCAGACCAGCTGAAGAGCAGGAGGCAGTTAAGTGACAAGGAGGACACCTGCAGCTCTTCCCTCTGTCCTTCCCCAAAGTCTACTGACTCCTTATCTGAAAGGCTTTATACCCTTGCAGTATGTGCTTGTATGTAACAATGTTTAATATAAGATTAAACTGTGTTTTCTATCCTAGAGGGTTCTAGCAGCAAAGCCACATGTGAACCCAGATGTTTTTCACTCCAGTTTGCAGGGTGCTTACATGCCTTGGTTGGTATAACTATTCTGTTGCTATCGCTGTGTCTGCACGAGTCTTCCTCTGCTGGTAAAATGCTTACAGGAGAAACACATCCTGAGCACTGGCAGCGGGTTGGTACTCTTTATTTTACTTATGTTGCTCTGATTCTCTTCAAAGGCAGCCTTTGTTGAGTACCTGAATGGATCATTCCTGTTTGACAGTATGTATGCAGAGGATACAGAAGCTGCCAAACTGGCTTCCCTCCCTGGAGTGGGTGATCTACAGGAGGCATATCCTTCCTGGGTTTAGAATACCTGCAGCTAAAACGTAATGCCTTAAGTTAAGAAGGAGGTACATCCACAGGGATTCTTCATCTGTTGCTTTTGTCCAGGGCTGAAAGCTACATTGATCTAAGATCTGAGGCAGTCTGTGTTTAATTTTGGAATGGTACCAAAAAAACCCACTGTAAGACCGTGAGACCACTGACAGCTTTAAGGCTTGATATCTCATGAAATATGAGGGCTACAAACAAATGGTTTGTATTACTGGCAAGCTGGCCAGCCCAGCTTGAAACATCCTATTTGTAAAAGCGCTCATTTCTATCACCAACAGGTCATGAGATTCCAGCGTTTTAAATTCTCACTGTTGTAATTACCATATCCCTTTTCCTTCACTTGAATCAAACACGATTTTTGAGCCTTCTTTTCTGACCCTTCAAGAATCAGGGCTTTGTACTTTCTCTAAGTCTGGAATCCACTTAAAATTTAAAATGAGCTCCAAGATAAATCTCTGTCAGTTAGATTGTAAGAGCGCAGTTGCTAAAATCATGTCAAAATTGAAGTGGTATGAGATAGGAACAGACTAATCAGAATGATATGAGTCGCATATCTCACAGCCTGCCGGAGCTGGCAACACGAAGTTTTCAGGCCAGCACTTTTTTTCTGATCATTGCTCCAACACGGGGGATCAGAAAGTAGACACATTTTTTTTCCTTTTTTTCTTTTCTCTTTCAGATTAATAGAGCATTGTCAAGGCCAGTAACTTGACCTTCCTTAAAATTGCATTACACTGTTGGGGAAAAATGCATCACGGCTTAACTACAATAGAGTCTAGAAACAATTCCATTGCCAAGATAATAGCAGAAGAAAAATTGACGTTATTTTTGTGATGCTACCAAGTCAGTAGTTTATTCTGTGCTCTGGCTGTAGGCTCCAGAGCCGTATTTATTAACTACGCAGACACCGTATTCACACTTGTGAAGACAGATGGGGTTGTATGCTTCATTCCACTGCTGTGTCACAAAAAAGTCAGAGAAGTATATGTATTTCCTTTTTTTCCTCAAGGCCTTTCCCCCCCTCAAGTTGCCACAGCTTTTTCCATACCCTTAAGATAACAAAATCCTTTGCATAAAATCTGAATGACTGATCCAGTCCTGCTGCAGAGACAATACCTGGCAGCCTGCTCCCAGCCAGAACCATCACAGTGGCTTGTAACTCCTGTCGCTCAGATTTGCAGAGGTAGGAGGAACATAGAATGTTGTTCCACTCAACAAGCAAAATACCTTGACTTTGGTGTCACATACAGGACGGAGTTCGTCTCAGTTTGTGAGAACCTATTTAACTATGGTCTGAAAGAGTATGAAAAACGAGAAGCTGAAGTCTCTGAATTCTACGAAAGCGTTCATGAAGCATTAACCTCCAACCAGCAAGAAGGCAGGAAGTTAATCCTAGACTTTGAAAATCGGAACAAAAGGGTAATGTTGTTATATTTTGTTTGATACATGATTTTTCTACATCATATGCCAGCTTTAACAAGGGTGACTCCATTGAAATTAAGAAAATGATTCTTGATTTGCACTGCTGTAATAGGAATCAGTACTTGATCCCTAATGGCAGAATCACAGAGTGGTTGAGGTTGGAAGGGACCTCTGGAAATCATCCAGTCCACCCTCCCTCCTCGAGCAGGGCCACCCGCAGCAGGCTGCCTGGGACCACATCTACGTGGCCTTTGAATATCTCCAAGGATGGAGGCTCCACATCCTCTCTGGGCAACCCCTTCCAGTGCCCAGTCACTGATCTTTCTTTACGTGTTTCTTACAGTATAAATCTATACCAAGAAAATGTGTTATTAGCTAATATAATGTCATTAGCTAACATAATGTTAAAAAGTTTTTAGTATTTTATGGAGGAAAAGAATTTAGGGATTAAAATTTCAACCCTTTGGGCAAACCACAATCAGCTAACACTGGCAGCCTTTATCTATACTGGAAATCCCATCTAGGACAAAATTAACTTGTCACAGTGTTATTTTATTGTCTGAAAGGTAAAGGTCCTTCAATCCTTTTGAGGAAAAAAAAAAAAAAAAGTGGCTAAATGTGATGAGGTTTTTTACTTTTTTTTCCCATCCAGAAAAGTTACCAGTCTTTAAGAAAATTGAGATGTTCAACTTTTCTTTTGGTTTAAATATTTTTTATGAAGTTGGTTTTAGAAAAATATATATAGCCTTGTCAGATTTAATGCCTCCCTTCTCTTTGAGGCCTCCAGTAGCTTTTCCTTCATAGAAAAATGGGGTAGAAAAGGAAAGAGATTGCAGTGTGTTCAGTTTGTTTTCAAGTAATTTTCTGGTTCAGTTCATTTTGTCAACAACAGCTCAGAGAACATTAAAAAAAAAAAAAAAACAAACCCCAAAACCAGATACAGTTATTGTAATGTATTTCTAGGCTTTTAAAGTTATTGTAATGTATTTCTAGGCTTTTTAAAGCAGAAACTACCTTTTTTCATTCTGCTCAACTGCAGCTACCCATTGTGGCTGCTGAGGGCGTAGCTTCTAGCTGGATCCCTTTCTAACCATCTATAATAGATGGATCTTTATTTTGTTCCCACAGAAAAACTAAAGGGCTGGGGGGAGCTAGAGCCTGGTAACACCAGCAGCTGAGTGGAGCGAGTCCCTGACAACTGACACCAGGCAGAGTCACGAGCACTGGCTCCCTTTGAAAACCAGGTCACTTTTATTTAGGTGCCTTGTCACAGGTCAACAAGCTGCTTAGTCACTCCGCATCCCGCTCCTTCAGCCTTGCTGACTCATGCTGGCAAACTGACCCCATCAGCTCTAGGCCAGGACAGAGAAGGCAACACATGAAGGTTGACACGTATATTCATTTAACTTGCACCTGAATTCCCAATATGTTTTCCATTTTTTTTAAAAAAGCCACCAAAAAAAAAATAATCCAAAATCAAACCCAAAGAGACACGGGTGAGTCCAGATTCTAGCCCTTTTTCTTTGTCCCATGAGCTGCAGGCTCAGCTACACATTGAACTGCAAGAACAGGACACAGTGGCCAGAGTGACAGTTTTCATATAAATACTGGGGGAGTTGATATCAAAACTGAACACTGTATTTTAACAGCATTTCCCCATTCGTTTAAAATTGCTGGAGGAGTTCAAAAGGTGCAGAGGTCCCAGCAGCCTGAAATCTGTGAGCCATTCTTTGGGGCTATTTGTCTAGCTGCAATCCTTTCATGTAAGCTTGGGTAACCTGTAAAATAACTTCACTCCCTGAAGCTGGTTAAGGAGGAAAGAAGCATTAAAGGCCTTGAACCTGGAAGTCATTGCTCCTAGAGGTGCGGCTTGAATGGCTGGGGAGCTTTTTGAGCCTTCTGACTTTACATTAGAGAAGACAACACCTTGCTCTCCCCTTTCCCCTTTTAGTTTGGGTAATCTAGTGCATTTTCAGACACAAGCCTTGGCAATGATTTTTTTTTTGTCAGAATTCTCCATTTTAACTTGTTCCATTCCCTCTCAGAAGAAGTTGATCACACATCTTAAAACACATATAATATTTTCCCCTCTTATTAGTGTTTGATTGTTAATTCACTTTAAACAGCCGTGAAAATAATACATTGCTCAGCACGAGGATTTTTTTTTTTTGATCCAAGAAATCATAAATCTCGTCTGATACAAAACTGACGTCAATATTTAATTCTGAAGGGCAATAAATCCTTGTTGTAAGAGGAAGGCGGGCAATGATAGGTATTCCATATTCAGAATGCTAAATCCTGACCCTATGGAAGTCAATCAAGAAGGGGATCAGGATTTAGGTCTGCATTTCTTTCTATGAAGTAATTGTTAATCTCTTCTTCGTGGCCAGCAATGTCAAGAATCTATTTATTTTTAAAAACTTAAAATGGGCCAGAAGGGGAACCAAAGTTGGAAGTGCAGAAGGGGGCAAAGTCTTCTGCTGACTGGAAGGATGAGGAAGCGTTTTCACCAATTTCTCTGCATTGTCCCTGACTTGTTAGCACAGTAGCATACCTCAGCACTGTTGACTACCCAGTATGTAAATCTGGAGACTTCCTGAATCATCACATTTCATTTCAGCTAATCAGCAGCGGGAACTTTTCTCACATACGTAACAAGTTAATTAAATTGCAATGGAGTGCTGAACACAAACTATAAGTAATTTATGTATCTCTGTGTTTAGAGGCTGGATGAGATTCATAATGCCGACAGTTATGATGTTGCTGACTCGAAACGAGATGAGTACAGGGAGGACATACTTCAGCTGTCAGATGCACTCATGGCCTTGGAAATGCTGATAGCTGATCAGCTGGAGGTAAGGGTCAAGCCACATACCTGGGAGACCTCACATCCAGAATGGGGAGTGTGTGTGCAATTTTCTGTTGCTTCGCCCCTCTCTTTAGTAGCCCATTGCACAAAGAAGGGGGCGTAGGCCTTCCAGTCAGTCTAATGTTTTGGGTCCACCTTAGTCTTTTCTGCTCAAAGTTGATCTGAGTGAGATCAGGCCCTGGACATCAATGCATTGCAAAAGATTTCTGTTTCTCAGAGCTGAGTGCAGTATGTCCTTCGCTTCTATCCAAGCTGATTTCCTAGACTTTAGAGAAAGGGACTTGAGGTCATTCAGTCGTTTTATAGGTCTGTGTACAGACCTGCTTGGGGTATGCATTTGGGATTCTAGAGATGTAATTCTTTGAAGCTGATCTTTGCTATGAATAAGATTACACACGTTCCTGCTCGGCTTACTGCATTTGCTTGCATAATAGCTGCCTTTTTTTCTCCCCAGACTTTTCCTCAAAAACTAGGGCAGGGCTGCTAATGTGCATAATGTGCATCTTCATTTAAAAAAAAAAAAAAGGTAAGCTGTTCAAAAATTAGCAAACAAGAGCTGGGGCCTGTGTGCAAGCAGATGCAGCAGTTTACTTTTGTGAATGTGCATGAGAGAAAGCAGCAGCTCAAAATGGATTCCTCACTCCATCAGGATTGTGCCTTTTTAGTGTTTTCTGAATTGGTCCTCATGTATCTGCAGTCCCTGATGGAGCGAGCAGCAACGTCCCTCCCTGTGTGCCCTTCTGGATTTGCAGAATTTGGGTGGCTGTATTTGAACTGTTGTATGAAGACATTTAAGTACAACACTTCACGCATTCTCCATCAGCCATTTTTGAAAGATTGGATCAGCAATTTTAGTTTCTGAGGACTAAAACAAAAGCTGCAGTAAGCCCAGGCATTGGTTACTCTTCCAACAAGAGGTTCTTCATACACACGAGGAAACTGCAGGGAATACAACACTCTCTGTGCATTACTTAGGTGAGGGTTAAAAAAAGGATCAGCTGACTTGCTCCAGACACTTAGTAAAAGGTATCGGTCAGTCAGTTTCCCTCCAATAAACTGATTATCATTTTTGGTCCCTGAACAAGGAAAGAAAATCACTTCAAAACACTTTAAATGCTTGAGGCAGTGCAGTATCTGACTGTGCTAATAACAGCAGTGAGTCCAAATTATAATCAGTTGTTGATTCTTCCCAGACTCCCTGACTCCCTTTTATGTTTATGCAAGTTTTCATTGTAATATTTCCTTTTTTTCCCTCTGTTAAGGAACTAATAAAGGATTTTAAAAGTAACATTGCTGTCATAGCATCAACGTTCATTGAAAACATTAAAGGAATATATCCTTTTGATAGTACGTTGGCCTGGAGCTCCCAGTGACGTATGTATATCTCACCTCTAAATCCAGAAATGAGCCATTGGTATAGAATTGATTAATTTTTTAAATCAAGAGAAAAGGTCTTTTCCCAGCTTTGCCAGAATCATTATTTAAGGTGCCCAGCTTCTTTCTGTGGAGGTTCTGGAGAGCACAAAAGAATCGAAGTTCTCCTGTGCTGAAAGTCTGTAGGACTTAGACATCTTTCTCCTCCTTGGGAATCTTCCTTTCCTCTCCACACAGCCATGACAAAACTCTGGGAAAAGCTGGTTAGACTTGTCTATGTACATTCTTGCCATAGCAGGCAACGAAATACCTACAATTCTTCTTGAAGTTTCTTTAAATTGTTGTGTTCATTTTTGTGTTGTTGATGTCTTCTTGAACAAAAGTGAGATGAGAATACCAGAGCGGTTCAGTGACAGGTTATGCTACTCTAAATATAGAAATCTGCTGTCCTGGTGCAAATAATTGCACAGTATTCAGAGGGGCCTCCTGCAATTTCCTTTGCAAACCTAGGCCCGCTCTCAGTTCTGTGTAATGTGTGGCAGTGAGGATGAGACTCGATGTGTGTGAGGTGCAATGAAGAGCAGAAAGTATATCTCCTGACATCACAGTACCTTCTGGCAGCAGCCAGGCTCTTTCCTGTGGAGGCCTGCTGCGTGGATACTCAGTCTCTGGTTAGAGGAGGTCACCTAATCTCTAAAAGTGAGTTCTGTGGTCAGTGTTTTCCTTAACCATCTTCTTTACGATGACCCAGTGCCGGGACCTGGAAAACCGTCACCATGAAGACCTGCTAGAGATCTCCATCACCACACTGGAGAAATCACTCAAGAATGAGCTTGATGAGGATTTACCAGCTGATGTCCAAGCGGTGAGGGCACAAAAAAAATTAATCTCTGCTAGGAAGTTGGCAAGAAGAGGAGGCCACAGCCTCTCCTCAGAAGAGACAGGGTTTCCAGAAGGCTTAATAGCACTAAAGCCATGGCTAAAACAGAGCATAACCTCCTCCTCAGAGGCCCCAGCCACTTGGCTGAACTGCAGTGCTGCTGGATGTCTCTGCTGATGGGGACAGAGGGTATAACTGCACTGCAGGTTTCCCTAAGGGCTGCCAGAGGTGGTGGCAGCAGCCCAGGAGAGGTGCTGAGCAAGTCTCTCTCCTGCCTCCGTGATTTTCTTGCTTCTCTGGCTGATTTCCAGGCAGCCTCAACCCAACAGGCACTTAGGCAGCACCTTTGCTGCACTCACAGCTGGTTTTGTTCAGATTCTCCCCATTCCCCCAGGAGAACCTGAACACTGCTCTGACTTTCTTGCACTGGGGCTCTGTTTGCCTCCATGACTTCAAAAGCTCTTCCTAGTGCTCCCCATGAGCTGATCTGGAGGCAGGACATGACATTTCAAACAGCCTTCCACTGAGCCCTCAGTCTCGCTGTGATATCAAAGATCCCAGGAGCCTTTCAGAAAGCACAAAGATCATTGCAGTGCTCCCGTCAGCAACGCTGCTGCCCTCGTTGCCTCTGTTATTCCTTCATTTAGTGACTAAATGACTCAAGTTTTGCATTTGCTGTGGTTTTGCTTTATCCATATTATTCTACCCCACCGCGTTACTCCAGGTAATCAAGAGCTGACAGACACAAACCAGACCCCTCAGCCTCCCTGGGGGATCTCCCTGCTTTATGGCCTGTGCAGATGGTGGCAGTTCCGCACCGTTGCTGTGCACCCATTTTGTTTCGCTGCCATCCATTTCCACGGAGAAGCAATCTTCATTTGTTCAACAGCTGCACTTGGCTGCAGGAGGAGAGTCATTATGGTTTAGCAAAGCCACCCTCTATTTACAGCCACGGGGGAAGTCACTGCTTCAATTAGAAGCTGGGACTCTCCAAAAAAATGAAGATTTACAGCCAATGCCACTGGTGCAAGAGGCCCTTCCAAGTGCGATTTTCCACTTCCCGCACCTGCTGGGCCAGGCGTGCTGGAGCATATGCCATCCTTCTCCAACACCAGCTGCCCACGGGGTCTGCCATGTGCTGCGAGGCAGCCTGCCTGCAGCATAGCACCCACCAGCAGCCATTCGCTCCCTGCTCCGGCCTGTGAGGCTGTGGCTGCTGCCTCAGTTTCCCCGTTCACACTGGGAATAATACTCTGTCACACCGCAGCAAGGCGCAGGTGCATCCTTGCAAAGGGTATTCTGGGGACCAGGGCTTTGTCAGGCTGTAACAGGGGGCTGGTTTTCTTCCCCTCAAGCTCTGCAGTTACTGTCCTGCTAGTTCCAAGCTCTGCTGATTTGCTTTGTGCCCACCCCCTCTTCCCTCATCTGGTCACGTTACCTCCTAGCTTCTTGTAGACAAAACCACCATTGTCAACGCAGTCAACGTGTCCCACGGCATCCACCTGCTGAAGATCGATAAGCGAGAGAGCGATATCCTCAGCAACATCCACCGCTGGCAGACTTCTGTGACAGAGAAGGTAAGAAACCCTCCTGCTCAGGGGGATGGGACAAGGTCAGGTCTGGCCCAAGTGCTGGGGACACCACTAGGAAAGATGTTCCCTAACCTTTGCTGGAGCCCTCTGTGCCACAGCAGGGTACCTTGACAAGCCTGAGGATTCACTGCTTGGTTTCGATCTGTTCAGGCTGACCAAAACGAGATTGACAGAAACCGTGAGCGTATCAGAGAGATCGTTCAGTACATCGACAATCTCCATGAGGAGCTGGATAACCTAGAGATCATGGACCCGATGGCGTAGATCTGCTATGGGCTGGGCACTCAGGATAGCCCCCAGCAGCAGCACACCCAGCAGGGATGGCTGACTCTGTATCTGAGCTGCCTGGGACATTTCAGGCCAAAAGCATGCTTCCACCTCGCCATAAACTGCAAATAAAAGATACACATTGACTCGGGGAAAAGCATATGAAGCTCTGCCTCTTCCATCATGTTGGCACGAAGCTCAGACCTGGCCACAAGGGGTTATGGATCAGCTGCAAGCTGATTGAACCAAACCACTGTAGCATATCATGCCTGAAAGCTTTAGTACCTGCAAGCACGGTGGTAGGAACCTGTGAGCCACGCGGCAGCAGCCTGGGAGAGGGCTGCTCTCCATCAAACGACCCCCAAGATAACAGCGGGTTTCCAGCTCAGCAACCACAAGGCCGGCGGGGGCTCTGCGTGCCTGGGAGCCTTGTCTTCTCACCACCTCTCTCAAAAAGCAGCTTTCTGCAGCGTGAACAGAGCAGCCCCCAGCTAGCAGGAAGGGAAATCAATGGTTCCAGAGGAGCTCACACACCGCCGCTCGCAACAGCCAAGCGAGGAGTCATTAATTCCCCTCCTTGCTCGGTGACAGCAGCTGCTACGCTCACTTGTGGGCAGCTTCTGAGGAACAATGCCAGTTGGGGCAATGCTGCTCCAGGCAAGCAGCAAGGAGAAAGGTGGGAAGGTTAAATGAGAGGGTGGCTGTGTACGCGTGCTGGGGAGAAGCCAGGTGTCTCCAAAAGCCCTGTGGCTGGTGCTGCCTGTCACACACAGATTTAGCTTGTAGTATCCAGTGCTTTTAAGATGGCAGAAGTCCAGATTCTGCATCCCCCGCCCCCATTCTTGCTCCAGGACTGCACAGTCGGCTCCCTGCTACTCCTTGGCTGCAGGGACAGGGCAGCTAGCACGGAGACGCTCGTACAGAGATACGTGGGGAGCAGATCTGTTTGGCAGCTGGTGTCTGCTCAGCTCTGCTCTGTTTTTTCCTGCCTGCAGCCATCCCAGCACTTACCTGGAGCCTGGCAGCTCAGGACCTACACCACGGTTTGGTGATTAAAACAAAGAAATACTCGGCAGCATTGGCTTTCAGTATCTCACAGGGGTGTGCCTTTAATCAAACAGAGAGACCCTGGTGTTACATACAGGCACACTGAGGGATGAAGAACAGATGCAATGGAGTCTGTTTTCAGATTTCCATAACAAGTGTGTGTCAGGAGCTGGCAGCTATGAAGACATGTGGCATATGCTGGGTATGTCTCTGCCGCGCCCTGCCCAGGAAGCTGTTTCTTTCATGGGAGCTCCTCTGCTGAGTTACAGACACCAGGAATGGATGAGGCTGCTGCCTCAGGGATGCAGAGGAAGCTCACCTTGACCTTTCCTCTTTGTGGGCTCAAAACTGCTGGCGCTGCACTGCGGCAGGCAGTGCAAGCAAGGAGATGCCCCACAAAGTCACAGCTCCTCAGCACCAGGCTGTTCCCAAGGAAGGTGTGGTGACAGGAAGGCGGTTACTGTCCGCTGGGTCATGCCGTGGTGACAGGAGGGTGGTTTCCATCCACTGGGTCATGCCAGCAATTCACAGCTGGACATTTTCCTCCCGTGCCCAGCCCAGCCGCCTCAGTCCTGCAACAGCTTGTGTTTTACGGTCGAGCTCTCTGAGCAGAGGTGAACAAAGAGGGTCCCGGCTGCCGCGCGAGCACGCAGCTCACACAGATCATAGTCATGGGCCCATTCCACATTGCCCCACCGCTGAATCTGAAAGAGAGGAGGAAGGCAAGTCAGTTCAGAACTGGATTATACGTGGAGCTGCTCAGCGACTCTCAGCCTCCCTTTTCATGTTTGTGAAACATGAGTAACCCCCCAGGAGCTGTGCCAATCACTGACTAGAAGGGAAGAGAGATCTCCAGATGAGTATGAAGGATGGGCTTTATCTATACTGGTATCCCTTAAAGGGAGAATGAAAAGATTCCCATCAAGTTCAGCCACTTTTGGGTCAGAGAGAGCTTCACGCCGGGCCAGTTTCCAGCAAGTAAGTTATTATCTGGGTGTCTACCAAAGCCTCCAGGCTGGATAACCCACAGCAAGAGAAGCCAGCCACAACTTCACACTTCAGATTAGAGGGAGAAAATCAGCCATCTGGGTTCTGCAAAAAGAAAACTGGCAGCCCCAGGAGCACTCTGGGCTGTTGTGCCCACGATGTTGCTCTACAGCAGTGCCCTCCAAACACTCCAACGGAGAGACTGGTGGAGTGGAACCTCTCCTGCAATAGCAGACACTTCCCTTGCCAGTTATTTGTAGCGGGAGATGCATTTGTCATGCTCAGATTATCACTATTTGAATTGTAGGACTGTTCTGCAACATCATTTACCTGGTATTCTTCCTCCAGGCGAGAGAGAAGCACGGCTCTCTCTACTGTAATGTGCCTGTCAATCAGACCCATGGACAGAATCAGAGATTTCAGCTGGGTGATTACATATTCTATTCCTGGAAGAGAATAACCCAAAACAAACAAAAATCATGATTGCTTTCTGCAGTATTACAGCAGCATCTTCACTTGCTCTGAAGAGACAGTCAGGGTGTGGTACCTCTTCAGGGACAGCGATACCTCGCACTTGCATCTGGGCACTTAAGCATCAGATCTGCAGTTAACAGCAGAGACAAAGCGCTGTTCTGGCCACTGTCGCCGCAGTGACAAAGTGCCTTTGAAACCGCCTCTTATTATTCTGCCACAAACCTGCCCTGTGCGAAGGGAAAGGATATCCATCCGTGCCCAAGTATTCTGGAGCTCAGCTGAAAGTCCAGGGTAAGAGGGACTCATATACAGTGTGGTGATAAAAGAGCTGCCCACATCTATAATCACGCTTAGAAAAATAGTGCAAACGTGCGTGGTGTGCTGTGCCCTGGGAGAACTGTGTCAGCAAAGGACACAGCTGCTCTGCTTGACTACTAAAACAGCAGAGCTCTTTCCTGCCACACCACCAGCTTCTGGCTTGCGAGACACCCCTCTGCAGGGGAGGAGAACGAGTGCCCGATGGCTGGGGGACTGGAGCAAATCCCACAGACATGCACAACCAGGAGGAGGAGGAAAGAAGGGCTCAAAACTCTGAGCTGCTGAGCACTCATGGTCCAGCTCAAGCTGATAGGAAAAGGAGGTGCAAGTCCATAGAGAGGGTCTAAGGAAAGAACTGAAGTTCAGGCTTGTCCTGCGCTACCAGTCCACACTGGACCTTGAGTTTCGGGTCTAAAGTTGACTAGCTGGCCAGAGGCTCCCCTTCCCCAGGGGAAGTACATGCCTTTCCCTTCCACTCTGGCTACCCACATCACAAACCATGAATAAATTATTCATCAAATAATATCTTTACATGGGTAACAGGAAGGCTTGGCACATTCTGCCCCAGGAATCCTCTGCCTCTTCTTTAGCTGCTCAGCTAGTGTCATCTGTGGGTTTCACTGCTGCTTAGTCAAGTTTTGCATTGAGGATTTGATCAAAGCAAAGAAATTTCTTTAAGTGTCATTCAGCACTATCAGGTACGATCAAGGGGGCTATAAGAGTGAGGACAGTGCCACAGCACTTGCAGTACTAAACCCCATTCCTTTCCCTGGTAACAAAGTTGGAGACTAAATCACTAGAAAGCTTGAAGTTATTAAAGAAGTTATTTGTGCCCAGGTAGAGGAGAGAGCTTGCAGGCCAGCAAAGCCACACTCTGAACACCAGTGGCACTAAGGGGAGATTCCCTGTCCCTAATAAATACAGCCAAAGGACTGGCTTGGAGTTTTAAAACATAAAACCTCCACGCTCTGATTATCTTAGCATATCAGCAGGAAAGCAAAAACATTACAGTCACTTTTCTCCCCCGCAGAGAGGAACCGCCTCCTCTGCTGGTGCAGCCTCTCTCACCTTGCAGGGCCCACATGTTGTAGGATGCCAGGTGGCTGATGAAGGTCTCCTTGGTGCTGGCTGGGATGTTTGGTCCCAGGATGCTGGTCGAGGAGCCAATTGCCACGTTATACCTGGAATGATCACCCAGCTCCTTAGATAAGCACAGGGCTTGTGGACTTTGCAGCTCCAACAGTCACAAGCAGTAGAGCTCCTGGTTGTGGCGGGGCAGGGCATAAGCAGACGTAAATATCTCTGACCTCTTACCTTTTCTCAGCCCAGGCGACAACAGGATCCCATTCATTCTTCTGCAGCTCTGCCAAGGCAGGTGGCTCCTCCACACGATAGCTGGGACGTTGCAGAACAAAACCACGCTGGAGGTGCGCTCCCAGACTGCCAGACTGCTCCCTGCCAGGCTGGGGCACACCTCTGGGAAGAAACCTTTCCTCCGGAAACAATAGCAAAGGGAACAAGGGCCTACTGTCCACCCAGGCAGTGGCTGCAGCGACTGGAAACAATCCCCCCCCCGGCTCTTCCCCAAATTTAGAGTTTTTNGCACTCGCCCTCCCCTCCTGCAGGGTCTGGTGGGTTAGGACAGATCTCAGAGAGGACAGTCTGTTCTACATGCAATTGTAACTTGTTTATGGAATATCTGTTTTCCTAGTGAAAGCCCAGTGGAGTTAATGGAAAATTTCCTTGGCTGCCTTGGGCCAAGACCCAAATTTCTACCTTTTGTTCATCAACACAGAAGCATCATTGTCAGAATTGGAAGGAACCTCTAGAGATCATCTGGTCCAACTCCGCTGCTAAAGCAGGATTGCCCATAGCACATCACTCAGGACTGCATCCAGGTTCCAGAGAAGGGGACTCCACAACCTCCCTGGGCAGCCTGTTCCAGTGCTCTGTCACCCTTGCCCTAAATAAGTTTTATCTCATAGTTGAATGTAAGGTCCTATGTACCAGCTTGTGCTCATTACCCATCGTCCTGTCACTGGGAACCACTGAGAAAAAGTCTGGCTCCATCCTCCTTCAACCCATCCTTTAAATACTTGTAAGCATTAGTAACATCTACCCTCAGCCTTCTCTTCTCCAGGCTAAAGAGTCCCAGCTCTCTCAGCCTCTCCTTCTAAGGGAGATCTTCCAATCCTTTAATCATCTTTGTTGCCCTATGCTGGACTGTCTCCAGTAGTTCCCTGCCTCCCTTGAACTGGGGAGCCCAGAACTGGGTGCAGTATTCCAGTTGTGGTCTCACCAGTGCAGAGTCAAGGGGGAGAATGACACCTCTCAACCTACTGGCCACACTCTTCCCTGTGCAGCCCAGGATTCCATTGGCCCTCTTGGTGACAAGGGCACATTGCTGGCTCAATTCATACCCTTAGGCCAAAACTAGGACAGATCAAAGCCCTGCCACGACTGGGTTAGGGTATACATTTTCCGTCACTCCCCCAACCACCTTTCCAAAAACCTCATGGCAACATGACAACCTTGTCTCTGTGCCAGCGGGGTCCCCATCTCGTACCAGACAGTGTCAGTCTCCAGGAACTTCACAGCCGCATGGATCAGCTGCATTTTGTTTCGCTGCGTGGGATTGTCCAGCGCCGTGTTGCACAGCGTGGTCTGTGGGATAAAGACAGTTTAAACCGTTGCTATTCAAAGCATGGCAAATCCATCTTTAGCCCCCAGCATTTCGATTCCCTGTCTTTAATCCAGATTTCCTTGACCTGACTGCTCCCAACACACTGCGTTCTGCCATGTCAAGGTCTCAGCATCCCAACCTGCCGTGCTCACCAGGTGCATAGTGTAGAACTTGATGGTGTCTTTCTGGGAGTCCCACTCTGTTGCCACTGCAATGGCCAAAGCCTCGCTGGGAACAGTGAAGAGCTTGGCCTGGGGCGTTTTCAGCTTTCGGTGGTCCAGGTTTATTTCAAAGCCTCCTGGGGAATCAGAGTATAAATCCTGGGGAATCAAAGAGGAGCAAGCACTAAGGAACAACAGACAACCCCACAGCGAGAGCAGATGCAGAGCTGGAGCTGATGGGAACACAGGACCAGGGATACTCAGGTTTCCTACTGTGATTTTGACATAACTTTCCCCAAAACAGTCTTAGAAGCTGTTTCCCGCCACACAGCTTTGCTATAGATAAGGAAAGGGCACAGCAGGCTGGTGACAAATTACCCACTCGCACAGCCTGGGCTGCGGGTACGCCACATTCTTGCTGTAGCAGTGTGGGCTGATAATTCCCCTCCCAGGGACCAGCCCCTCCGTGCTCTCTCTGAGGCCGTACTCACCTTCTCCTTGAGAGATGCTCACATTCTGATAAAACCGCTTCCTCTCTGGGGGCAAAAACAGAGCCATTCAAGAGAACAGTTAGAGGAGGTTTGGTTGCTTCCCCTGCTCCGGGGGGAACAGATGAAGCCCAGTTCCCAGCCCAGAACAGATGAAGCCTTTGGTGCTATCAAGGTGGCCTGGCCACAAAAAAATCCAGCCCATTCATCCATAGCTTCCAAGCACTACAGCGTTTCAGTGAGCTCCACTCAACTGGGGAAGCACCACTGTGAAACTGGTGAAAACCACTGTGATGCCGTGCACTGCCAGCAAGTGAATGGGACTGGCTTTGCTTCTGCCAGGCTGAGCTCTCAGCTCCCTTCAAACTGGCTGGCACTGAGTTTCTGGAGACTGGCAGGGGCAGTTTCCAAAGCAGATCTGTCCCAGTGCTCTTTATGGAGTTTCACTCTGGGCTCAATCTTTCAAGACTCTCCCGCTGCAATCATGTTTGACAAATTAATCCCTGAACCACTCTGGCTAACTCTCTCTCCCTGCATGTTCTATATCAGCGCAACCAGAAACCCAAAAGAACTGCATTAGGACAGGCCACGGCAGCTTCTCTCTCTGTGCCCAATGATGACAAACCCACCTTCTCTCCCTCAGTGCATCTCACTCATCATTTCCTTCGAAACGCTGACCTGCAGCCAATGCACCCTCTGGAAGAGCCACAGCTGCTGGGAGACTTGGAACATGCAGGGGCAGGGACACTATTCCCTCCACTGCGACCACCCATGGGGGCAGATTTATTGCAGGCACCCTTGGTAACAGCTGGATGGCGTCAGGGACACTCCACAGCATGTCACTGAGTCACCAGTAGAGGAATCACCTCCTGCAGCTGCCTCCAGCCCACACACCCCGCTCCAGCTAGGGAGTATGCCAGCTCCACCAGCCAGGGGAGCCTAAAGGAAATGCAGGTCTCTGTTTTAACAGCAGTCTCCTGTGAAAACAACACCGTATCACGCAACCCCAGCACCCGAGAGCCAGATTACAAGCACTGCAAAAGCTTGTATCTCTCAACACAAGGCAGGAAGACTCTGCAAGCCATTTCCCTGATGACAGCAACCAAATTGTAAATCCCAAACTCATAGATCTACCTCGTGAGGTGTGAAGCGAACAGGCCAGCCTGCAGGTCTGTTAATCTGGGCCAAAAAAAAAAAAAAACCCAAACCAAAAACCCACTCCGAAAANCAAAAAAAAAAAAAAAAACAAACCCAAACCAAAAGCCCATTCCGAAAACAGAACAGGATTTGCTCAGGCTCAACAACCTGCAATCTTCGAGGTCTCAGAAAAAGAAAAGGTTGTTGAGTGACAGTTGTGAAAAGATTAACATGTGTGTACCCCAGAGGAGCCCCGAGTCACATCAGTGGGCTCTGACTCCCAGCAATAACTCCATGACTCCAC
>VZRU01014270.1:15090-27042 GCA_013398155.1 Pedionomus torquatus
TTGAGATGAGATCTTAGGACGAACTTCTTTGGTGTGAGGATGGTGAGGCAGTGGAAGAGGTTGCCCCAAGAAGCTGTGGCTGCCCCATCCCTGGAGGGGTTCAAGGCCAGGCTGGATGGGGCTTGGAGCAACCTGGTGTGGTGGGAGGTGTCCCTGCCCAGGGCAGGGGGGTTGGAACTGGATGATCTTTAAGGTACCTTCCCATTCTAACCATTGTATAATTTTAACTCTGATTAAAAAAAAAAAATAAATCACTAAACCACGTAGCTAAGCTCTATTTCAACCCATCTTTTAAATATCTCCAGGGATGGTGCCTCAGCCACTTTCGTGGGCAGCCCCTTCCAGTGCTGAAGAACCCTTTCAGTATAAAAATTTTTTCCTGACATCCAATCTGAACCTCCCCATGTCATTCCATAACTTTCAAGGCTTTTAATGTCCCTGTTTCTTCCCCTTCCCCTTCTTTCTTCTTCACGGGATCGACAGCAGTTCATCTCCGTTTCTGTCTACCTGGCTGGTAGTGCCACCTGCAGACCACTTTTCTCAAAGTTAACAGCACTTTGTGTGGGAGATGCTTCTTGCTTTGCTCTTAAAAATCTCATTTAAAAAATCTCCACTGGGACTTAGTGCTTAAATGAGGTTTTGGAAGTTACTTCTCACTGAGTGTGGGTTTTAGGGTGGTGGTTGTTGTTCTTGGGCAGTTGACAATCCTGTTGAATCTAGTGTTTTAGATTGTCTTCTCAAAAAAAATTGATGCCAAGTTTCTGCATGATCTTCATGTAACACCTGAGGTTGTACGAGTCTTTTTCTTGATTTGGGCTGTTGGCAATTATAGTAATGCTGGTCACCAACAAGCGTGTTTCAAATTGGGAGACCATTCTGTATAGTCTTGCATTTTATTTAGTCTTGAGGAATCGTGTTCTTTTTTAGGACAGAGTGCTTATCTGTCTACTATGCATTTCTGTGAAGGTAGAGCTTATGCTACAGACATCATGTTCCAGGAGGACACCTGGAAGATGGGGTTTCTGATGAAAGCACTTCATTTTTTGCCATATTTGTTTGGGTTTGGGGTTTTTCTTGTTACACAAATCCAGTTATTGTGCATTTGCACTTTGATAAAGATGGCACCGTTTAGTGTGTGTGATCTCATTTGCTCGATAGTCTTGCTTGAAGGAGGGAACAGAGCCGGAGAACTGAATATGTCCTTTACCTGGTCTTGTGTTGCTGTTTACCTGGTTTGGTCTCTAATCACTGTTTTGTGTGTGGTTTCCAATAGCAAGTGGTGTCTTGAAAGGATTTGATCCTCTTCTGAACCTTGTGCTTGATGGTACCATTGAATATATGCGAGGTAAGTAATGTGCTCTCTATGGGAAGCTTCCTTTTTTGTTTTGTTCTCTGCCCAAGAATAATTTTCCTAACAGAACTTTCCAGTCAATAACTGGAAACTGTAGGTTGACCTCACCCAAACTGAGATGTGTTCTTGAGAACTAAGTTGCAAAGAGAAGGGGTAAGGTAACCTAAGTTAGATTAAGCACATTCCCTGTGGTAGAACATTTTTGACTGTCCTTGATTGAGCTCTTCTGGAACTCACTTGGTGCTCTAAAGTTTGAATGAAATAGCTTGTCTCTCTCCAGATAAAGCCTTTTTGATTTGAGCCCCTTTACTGAAGGGCTGCTGGTTTGCTCAAAGCACATCAGTAAGAGAGTAGAGCTTATGATAGTAAGATAGCCAAGTGCAGTTCTTGCATTGCGGTGGAACTGAAGCCTTTTGTAACTTTTTAGACTGAATAAAGCTGTGGAGGTTTTTCTTCTCTTGCCATTTGTTTTTTTTTCCTCAAATGATAAATACTCCCATTTGTCTTTCTCTTCTCTGGGAAAAAAAAAAAAAGTATCATATGGCAGGGTAGTGTCTTTGAAGATTGTTCTCTTGCCTGCTTACAAGGAAGTATCTGATGCTTTACTGTTGCCTTTACACGGGAGTTGTAAAAGATTAATATAGTGCATTTTTATCAAATATAGGGTAGAGTTGGCTGTTGCTGTGTTTCCCTGTCTGTCCCTGCACACAGCCTTGTTTGGGTTGGTCTGGGAATGGACCAGTGCATTTTGTACTTGGTGCATTCTGAAGTCAGGATCTTCTTATGATTTGCATTGGTCCCAAAATGTTTACCTATAATGGCATTTGAAATGGGATATCAGAGGCTCTCTTAGTCACTTGTGTGTATGCTTTTGATTAAATGAATGAAAAGGCCTTTGAATTCTTTAAACGATATGTGTTCCGCTTTGCATACAAAGCTAAGGTCACTATTACTCACTGTGGCGTGTGCTACTTTGAAAACTGAAGTAAATCAGTTGTGTCTTGAAGATCTCAGATATTACTGCTGCATTACTCTTATGGTAAATGTGTTCAGTAAAACAATGAAGAGATACCTTGGGGAAAAAAAAAGTGTATCTGCTTTTTGAAGTTGATGCAATCTGGTTTCTTTTCCTTATGCTGCCGTTGTAATTGTGGCACTCTGCTTTTCAGATCCAGATGATCAATACAAGTTAACAGAAGACACACGTCAGCTGGGACTTGTGGTCTGCAGAGGGACCTCAGTAGTTCTTATTTGTCCACAGGATGGAATGGAAGCCATTCCAAACCCTTTCATTCAGCAGCAAGATGGCTAATGCTTTCTTTGGATTGTCTCTGAAGACTTTAAGGGTGCAAATCGTTGGAGAAGACTACCAGTGTGTGAGAAGCTTCCTGGTTTGGGAGAAGAGTCTGTGTGTGTGTGTTTTAGTGTGAAAGAACGGTCAACTTTTATTTTGTGGCTTTCCGTAAATGATGAGAGGATTTGACGTGGTATGTGAAAAGGAAGTTCTGATTTCTATGTTTTTCCCCCAAACAAACATGTAACTATGCTGTTTAGAGCTGACAGGAGAGAATACACTGTCATGGAATTGTCTGAGACCCTTTTGACCTTGTGAGATTTGAAGCAATCGTGTAAATGTACTGAGAAACGCCCCGATGAACATTGGTTATATTATTTACATTTTTTAATACATTAAAAAAAATATTTAACCTAAAGCCTAAATACATTAGAAGATGTTTCTTTTCCTCTTAAATGTCAGCACTCAGCTGGGAAACGCTGCTGTAGTCTTCCTGCTGATGACTTCAGTCTCTTGCCCACTTGCTGTAGCACATCCAGGAAAAGGACTCACCTTGTGTGGTCCCTTGTCGTCACCTTCACAAGCTGTGTAGCTACGGAGATATTTTTCTAGTGCTGGTTCCAGACCTTCCTGTGATCTGTTTATCAGAAGGCACCTGCATTTCTGCAGAAGGACTGGACTAACTTCTGGGATAATTCTTGGCTGAGTGACGTGAACCTTATGAAAGTATCTAGTTGATACTTGGAATCTTAGGGGAAGAATATTTTAGACCCTCATGTTCAGTTGTAGGCAGTGCCTGGAAATACTGTATATTTTTTTTATATTGTAGCTGTCCACTTGTAGTTCTACTTGTTCTAACTTGATTTGTAAGTCAGCATTTTCATTTCTTTTATACTGCAGAAACAACAAGATTTGAGGATTTTTTTTTCACTTAATAAATGCAAATTAACGTGTTCCTGAATGTCTGGTTTTTAGTCTAAAAACAGTGCTCTACAGCAGTTCTCCACAGTTGTAAACTTAAATGAAATTTGTTCAGGAGGTTTCACATGCGGCAAAAGCAGGAGGGACCAGATTGGAAGCCGTGCTCTGCTCTAAGACAGAAAACGGATGAGAAGTGACTGGCAGCATCTGGTCCTTTTTTCTGAGGACTTGTGCCTTTCTCTTGGGCCTGGTAAAGACCGTTTAGTGGAGGATGTGCCCGTAAGCTGTGTGTAACCTGCTTTTGCCACCTGCTTTTCCTGAGGACCGTTTATGAGGACACTGTGGCAGAGTAAATTAATTTGGTGGCAGCAGTGGTCATGTTCCTGGTGGTTGTCAAGAAAACATGCCAAGGACTGGTTTACTGGCAGTTCGTTTTGGCAGGAGCACCATACTCCAGTTCCTGGGTCAGCTATGAATTGGATGAGAACTTGGAAGTAAATAAATTCCACTTCAGTGTATATGACTTTTCCAGGTGGCTGTAAAACTAGGGACCAGTTGTCTTGTGTGGTGTATTGCCTGTGCAAACCTGAGTGCTTCTGGATTTTAATCTAGGGGTTTATCTGCACGCTTCACAGAGCGCTCTGCAGAGCCACGCTCCTTCCAACATAAGGTTTTTCTGACATTACGAAGCTTGTTCTTCACGCAGTTGCACAACTCAAAAAAAAAAAGTAGGATGTTTGGAGCAGAACTTGCTCACCATCAGCCTGAGTACTCTTGAACTGTCCCCTAGGTGGGAGAGAGATTGCTGGTTGTTGACAGCGATTACGTGCTGACCCAGCTCTGCACCGTCTTGTCTTCTGAGTGTAGCATCAGAAACGGACCTGTTGAAGCTCTCCTGAGTGGATTCCAGGCTCTCAATGCAGAGGGGATGGAGAGATCGGCCTGAAGTCATGTGTCAAGTGCATAAACTCTGGAGAGGGGCACGTTTCCAGCATTTCCTGCTCAGTTAGTAGGTTGCTTAGTCTTTGCTTCTTCGGCTGTCCTTTTCTGTGATGGTTATATTTGGGAGTCAAGCGCAGGAAAATAAGAATATGAAAACGATAGCCAATTCTTAAATGTGTATATGCTATTCTGTTGGATTCATTCCTAAATGTGACACTCTCTAAAACCATTTGTAATGGAGGTTTTGCAGAAACCTCTTCTGGAAATGCAGGGAGGAACCCCCAGGGGGGGAAAAAAGGTGCTCTTGATGTTCAGCAGTGTTCTGCTTGCTGAAATTCCCTGGGAAATGGAAGTGACTTTTGCTGGGATGGGCACTTGTGGATTAAGGGGCGCTAGTTCAAGGTCACTGCAAATCTTTCCGCTTAGGAGCTTGATTTAAACACTTTGCAATAACTCGGTGTGAAATCGGTGAGCTGTCGCTTGGACTAGGACTAGATTTATTTAGTGCATTGAGTTTGAGGGTGACCAAATAAGTGACAGCCATTTGGTTTTAACTGGGGGGGGGGCTCATTCCTTCCTCCCATCTCTTACTAAAATACAAAGTTAAATATATACTAACTACTGCCAGTTATCTGGAATTTGATATCAAACTTCAGCTTTTGGGGAAAATAGGTGTTTTTTCCCAGGAAGCCTCAAGCTTTCCTATGTTTTTGATTGGCAGAAGTGAGAAGAACTGTAATGTGTACTTTTTTCCAAATTGATTCAATGTCAATTCAAAGGTTTTGGTTGTTTCTCCTCATTCCTTTTCAGAGTCCAGGCTCTTGGCTTGGCTTACGGCCCCCCTGATTTGCTGTGCTCTCACCTGGCTAAGGGAGATGCCAATTAAATCTGCATCTTTTGGGTTTTGCAGCTCTCCTGCATAAGAAGACTTCAGGGAAGACTGAAGAGCAAAGCAGAAAGGTAGAAAACATAGTCTATTTTTAGGACAAGATGGGCTTATCTTGTATTTACCCCAGCTAGGAGGATAAAGTTTCCAGAGACCTCACATGTGTAAAGGCTGAGTTAAAATTAACTGCCTGGCAGTCGGCAAGCATGGAGCCTGCACAAGAACCGGAGGAGCCGGGACCTCAGACAGAAATGATCGCAGACACAGTTCTTGAGGTCGGAGACAGACTCTTTCAGGTCAGCCGTAGGGTACTCTCAGCGCACAGTCGGTATTTTGAAGCCATGTTTTTTGGGGGGGCGAGAGAGAGCTCTGAACACCACATAGTGATCAGAGGGATCGATGCGGTGCCTTTCCAGGCGCTGCTTGAGTTCACTCGTACAGCCCGAGTGCTCATAGGTCAGGACAATGTCACCAGCTTGCTGGAAACAGCTGATTTTTTTCAGTTTGACGGGGTAAAACTGTTGTGTGAGAAATTTCTGGAGAGAGAACTGCATGTTTCCAACTGCCTGGGCCTGATGATCTACTCGCAGCAATTTGCCTTTATAGAGTTGTATGCGGCTGCTCTGAACGTGGCGCTCACTCACTGGGGAGATGTGATGTGCCAGGAAGAATTTAAGGCGCTGCCCAAAGAAATGCTGATGCAGCTTCTAAAAAGCGATGACCTCTTCGTTTTGCGAGAAGATACGGTTTTTGACAGTATTATCAGGTGGATAATGGAGGACCCAGCAACAAGAGAGGAAGACTTTCTGGATCTGGTGGACGAAGTCAGGGTCACTTTTCTGAGTCTGTCTTTCCTTGATGTCTTGGTGAAACGCAGCAAGCGCTCTGGAGAGAGAGATACCTTTTCCAGGCTAATAAAGAAGTTAGACAGCTGTCCTCCACCCAGCTGGAGAAATACGGAGCTGCATCCTTACGCTGGTCGGAGCTATGACACCTTATATGTTCTGGGAGGAAAGCATGACAAGGAACAGCAAGAATTATTTCTCTTTCAGCCTAAAACAGGGACCTGGCAGGCTTGTTCTCCACTGCAGCGCAGGAACCTCACCCAATACGCAGTGGCAGCAGTAGGTAACTTCCAGAAAAGTGGGACTGAGCGAGCGCAAACAGAAATAGAGATGTAAATGCAGGGAGTTCAGCTACTTCTGTAAAACCTCGTCGTTCAGTGTTGCTTCATGTCCACAGTCATTCATGGAGTCTTTTAGGTTTTTTTTCCCTTAGTCCTAAGAGAATCTTAGACAAGGCTGAATATTTCTTTTAATGGAGCAGGAACTATTGAACTCCTTGCATGAGCTTTATCTGGAGTGAGTCTAACGACTTCACTTTAAGCAGGATGGTTTTTTGGCCTTCTCTTTTCTGGTGGTTTTTCACAGATGGTGACTTCTGATGTATAGTTGCCATTAAATTAATCTTACCCATGGATGTGGCAAAGTCTTGATACTTGAAGACTTTCAAGACAGCTCAATACCACGACTTCCCTTATTTAATGTTGGCGATAGTCCCATTTCAGGTGGGAGTTTGGACAGGAGATCCCCAGAGACTCTTTCCAGCCAGTGTTTCCGTGATTCTGTCCAAGAATGGGAGCAGACTTGGGAGGACTTATTGCATCTTGTAGGCCCAGAACCTCTGTGCAGATGAGGAATAAAATACTGCAAACCGATACAGAGAGTAGTAATTTTCTCATCTTGGACCTCTTTAGTCCAGCCCAGGGAGAGAAGGCTCCGGGGAGATCTTATAGCAGCCTTCCAGGATCTGAAGGGAGCTCCAGGAGAGCAGGAGAGGTTCTCTTGGTCAGGGAGTGGAGGGACAGGACAAGGGGGAAGGGTTTCAGATTGGAAGAGGGGAGATTGAGATGAGATATGGAGAAGAACTTCCTTGGTGTTCTTCCAAACACCAAAGGGTGTGGTGAGGCACTGGAAGAGGTTGCCCCAAGAAGCTGTGGCTGCCCCATCCCTGGAGGGGTTCAAGGCCAGGCTGGATGGGGCTTGGAGCAACCTGGTGTGGTGGGAGGTGTCCCTGCCCAGGGCAGGGGGGTTGGAACTGGATGATCTCTGAGGTCCCTTCCAACTCTAACCATTCTATGAAATGAGAAGCCTAGTTCTCAGGAGCAATTTTCAGTTTTCATCTAACTGATACTTTTCTCTGCTATCTTTCCAGGGAGCTTCCTTTTTGTGACAGGAGGATATTTCCGAGATGAGTTTGTGTGGTATAGCGTGGATTGGGTGCTTATCTATAATTGCTTGGACAATAGCTGGCTGGAAGGGCCCGCCATGAAGAATTCCCGCAATAGCCATTGTGCAGTAGGTGCAGGGCTCTACCTGTACGTACTTGGAGGGAGCACAGATGAAGGGATAATCCCAGCAGTGGAGCGTATGGCTTTGATGGAATCAGAGTGGGAAAGCATGAGTCCTATGGCTCAGCCTGTGGAGAGAGGAGATGCGGTCAGTCTGGGAACTAGCATCTACGTGGTCTGTGGCCTGGATGAAAATGGACACGTGTATGACGGGGTGCAAAGGCTGAACACAGAGACAGACAGTTGGGATGTCATCTCGTTCTCCCCACTCCCAAGGTAAGAAATAATCTTCTGGGACTCGGCAGGAGAAGAAAGGTTCTAAAGTTGGTCCTGCTCCAAGGGGAAGTTGGACTGGAGAAATCCCCAAGCCCTGGCATACCAATACTTCTGCGATTCTCTGAATAGGACTCTTGATAAGAGGACCCAGGTCACACTGGAGATTTCAGGGGCCAGATCTTTCTATTGGTTCTCATCAAGGGTTTCTTCCCTCCCAGGTATGACCTCTGCATCACATCACTGAACGGTGCTCTGTACACCATAGGAGGGGGAGCTTTTCGATTTGATGTGGAGACCGATGAATGGACCCAGGTGGATGAGGAATGCTTGACCCAGAAGTTCTTCATGGGATGCAGCACTGTGAATGGACGAATTTATCTCCTCGGACAGAGGAAGGGGAACAGTGCCCTCCCCCTTGTAGTCCTCTTTGATCCCTACGTTGATACGTGCCAAGTCATAGATAACAAAATCCCTTGCCCCCTTCCTATTCGTGGGTGTGTTTCTGTGCGAAGATTTGATACGTGGGCATAAGAGATGCCAGATCCAGCATAACCAGAAAAAAGAAGGTAGATTGAGTCGTTTGGTCTGTGAAATTATTTAGTTTTGAAAAGACATCTGTTCCCTCTTAACTCTGTATATTATTTTTTTCTACCACGTAAATGAACGTGAAGCAAAAGTTCTTTAAATCTTGTTCACACAAAGGTTGTGGGTCGTTATTGAGAATGATGGTCAGCGTTGTTATTGTACATCAACTCCTTAGGCTTGATGCTAAATAAAGGGCTGCCCTGACCTTTGACCATCCTGTGTCTCTGTCCTGTGGACAGCCTGGAGAGACAGGAAGGTCAGTTCATCAGTGCTAGAAAATATTGTAGGAATGACATAATAAATTGTGTGTCATGGGAATCTTCAGCAGGATCTATGAGGTCTTAGTGCTGTAGAACAGGGCCCAAAAACCCAGCCAGCCACTGTGGTCAACTCAGCTTCAGGAGTCTTCTCTCTAAATCTGACCCCACCTGGAGTCCTGTGTCCAGCTCTGGAGTCCTCAACACAGAAAGGACATGGACCTGGTGGAAGGGGTCCAGCGGAGGGCCACCAAGATGCTCCGAGGGCTGGAGCCCCTCTGCTGTGAGGACAGGCTGAGGGAGCTGGGGCTGTTCAGCCTGGAGAAGAGAAGGCTCCGGGGAGACCTTGGAGCAGCCTTCCAGGATCTGAAGGGAGCTCCAGGAGAGCTGGAGAGGGACTCTTGGTCAGGAAGAGTAGTGATAGGACAAGGGGGAAGGGTTTTAAACTGGAAGAGGGGAGATGTAGATTGGATCTTAGGAAGAACTTCTTTGCTGTGATGGTGGTGAGACCCTGGCCCAGGTTGCCCAGAGAAGCTGTGGCTGCCCCATCCCTGGAGGAGTTTAAAGCCAGGCTAGATGGGGCTTGTCTGGTGTGGTGGAAGGTGTCCCTGCCCAGGGAACTGGATGATCTTTGGGGTCCCTTCCAGCTCTAACCATTCTATGATTCTAAATAGACATTCAGCTAGCAAAATCTTTTAGACACATGAGGTGTTTAGTATAAATCATACAGCAAAACCAGCTGGTATCAATTAGGTAGGCCTTATTTGCAGAAATGGTTTATCCTTCCTCAAAGCCTGACCATTTTATACTATACAGCTGAAAACTTATTTGGCTCTTAAGCTGGTGTCTTTCACACCGAAGTCCTTTCATCAGGTGGCTGGCAGTGACTGAAATTGCAACTCAATTAAATCTACAGCAGGTGTAATTTATTATCTCATAAAGGTTTGGGGATAACTCAAGTTAGGTGTCACAGCTTCAGCAGCTTGTTAAACCCTTCTGTTTACAAGCCTGACTTTGGCTGGTAGGCCTTTTATCTATTTATTTATTTATTTTCCTGGATACATGACCACAGATTAGCCATAAAAGAACGCTCCCAACAGAATAAGTGAAGAAAGTGTCTCCTGAAGCGATTTAACTGCCTGTAAATGCTGTGATGCAATCCTGCCTGTAAATGCTGTGATGCTGTTATCCCATCTAGCTACGGGATGACGCCTCTGGCAGACCCCTGTCGGTCTGGCTTCTCCCCCCCGGCTGCCCTTCAGCTTTTCCGCTGTTAAGAATCTGCCTGGCCATTGGTGTTTTGCAACGAGACCTCCCTTACTCTTGGTTTTTTGCCAGATCTTCTGCTTCGCTCCCGTCACTTTCCTCGGTGTCACTTCTGGCATCTTTTCTTTTCTGTAGGAAAGAAAGACAATTTAAATGAGATGCAGAATAAATAAGTATCTGTGTCTTGGTATGTATTAGAGGGGACTAGTCCTGCTTTCATTCCCAGCGCTGGTAAATGGGCATTATCTTGTCCTTAAAGCCACTGTTGTAATTTTCCCTGCATTGGGGCTTAAAATGCCAGAAGTTGACTCTGTTATGGTTTCACCTGACTTTTGAAGGCTTTTTTTTTTTTTTTTTTTTAATCACCCTAATAATGTTCTTGTAATGTGAGCTTCTGAAAGGAGGTTAGTATTTATTCTACCTATAGCTAAGCTGCGTATTTTCCTGTGTGTGGTGGGAGGTGTCCCTGCCCTGGGCAGGGGGGTTGGAACTCAATGATCTCTAAGGTCCCTTCCAACTCCAACCATTCTGTGATTCTGATTCAGAATCTCTCCTGGTCGTTGTACAGTCCCTTTTCTCCCACCCCCTTCCCTGGAGGAGCCCTCCTGGGTCTCATGGTCTCTCACGGGTAGTGGTGGCACAGAAGAGACAAAATATATTTTTTTTTTTCCATACCTCACCGTGGAGGATGACCCTAAAGATCATCTGGATGATTAAATAGGACCAGAAGATGTGTAACAACTGCAGGATCAGCAGGAAAGCATGTATCACGCCGCTTATGAGGAACAACTGAAATTTTGTGATGAAGTAATAGTATGTGCTGTGGAAAAAAGAGAGGGAGAGACAAATCAGAAGGCACAAGTACCTTTACACTTATCTGGGCAACTACCTGGCTCACATGTCCCCAGGGCAGGGAGTGAGGAAGGTGCTGCAGCCCTTAGCCAGAGCCGGGGGGTTGGGTATGGGTGCCAAAGGAGGTGAAGGTCTGAGCCGTAGCTGGACCAAGAACTCCTCTAGTTTCAACCTGTTCTCCAAAAACCCCTCAAAGGACACAGTAAACACCCATACAGATGAGTCTGGTGCACCGGTCGTGGGGTTAATGCAGAAATGATAGTGGCTTTTCCAAAGCATTTATCAAAAAGCAACGAGAGTTGTGAGTACGAGGAGCCTCTCGCGTACCTCCTCCCTCCGGGCCAGCTGTTTTACCCCATAAATCTACCAGCCTGAGTGAGCCATCTTGGAGCTCCCCTGGCACGGCAGCGCCTTGAGCTGGGACACCTCTCAAGGTTGCTTCTTGAAGGCAGAGAGACCTTTTACCAACAGCAGATCTTTGGTAAGCGACCAATATCACGCTTAATCCCCTAGGATGGCACCTTTGATTTTTGCCTCGCTAAGACTGACCACATGCTGAATTGATGTTAAGGACCAAGTCTGGGACTAAGCCTGGATCCAGCTTCACCCACACTCCTCGTTGTGAAGTTTAGAAAGAAAAGGGGGCCACTCTCAACCTCGTGACCCAACAAGAAGGCCTCCCTTACCCTTTGTGTCCTCAGTCTCTCTACGAAGCATTTGAACTGGAACATCACTCGCTTCACATCACTTCACATAGAATCCTCCAGGCCAGAAGGGACCTCCCAAGCCCATCCAGTCCCACCTCCCCACAGTCGCAGGGACACCCCCAACCAGCCCAGGTTGCCCAGGGCCTCATCCAGCCTCACCTGGAACATCTCCAGGGAAGGGGCCTCAACCACCTCCCTGGGCAACCTGTCCCCTGGCCCACCACCCTCAGAGGAAATAAATTTTTTTCTAATATTCAACTTAAAT
>VZRU01014271.1:0-60899 GCA_013398155.1 Pedionomus torquatus
CCTCCTCAAATGATAAAATTGTAGCATTTAGCAGAATGCCATCTTGAGACGGAGACTTATTTCAGCTTTTGCTCTAAACTGCATAGGATCTCTAAATAAAATAGCTCTCAAAATGCCATCTGATTAGGAAATTGGCCTTTGACTTCAGTTTCTAATATTCTTACCATAGCAAGGGGATAAACAACTATTATACCTCTGAGAGGTTTTACAATTGATTAAAAATTTTGGTTTTCCATTAATTTTGTTGACTTTGAAATATTTTTACTGATATGCCCAAATAGTAAGCAAAAGATTTACTGTTTTGATTTTATATTATAATATATTTTCAATCTTAGTATTATTTATCATTTTCTTATAGAAGCTTTCTTTTTCTATTAAAAATTCTTCCTGATCAGTATGGAAGATATAAATCCACCTTCCTGTTAGAGAAACATTTATGAATTACTCTAAGCTGTTTTTCAATGTATAGTTAAGCTACTGCTTTTTTGATTAGTGTCTACTGATTAAGATTCTGGTGGAAAAAAGACTGAAGTTGTAAATGAATGCAAGGTGCTTGAGGAAGGATTCTATTTGTGCCCATATGTGTATCTATATGAATTGACAACCTTATGAAAATTGTAGTGGGCAAGAGCATGATTATAATCTGGGTAAGACATACATATAATTTAAAATTTATTCTCAAAATCAATCAGCAAAAATTGACTCAACTAGAGGGACATCTTTCTGGGCCATGCAATCTATATGCTGCATACAGCTCTTGCCTGTGGAAATAAAAATGTGTGTTTTCTAGCCCCTGTACAATGATTTAGATGTGCCCAGGTCTACAGAGTAAAAAGCACTGGTTGTATGACACAGCACTCATAATAATGTAGCAAGATCTGAAATTTGAGAGTGGTCAGACAAAATCTCTGAGAGGGGCTTCTGTGCTTACAGTCTTCAGGATCTTGCTGCCCATAGAAAGGCAGCCTATACAACAGCGGTTCCTCCTCCTCATGTCTCATTCAGCACTGACTCACCAGTACATTAAATGCATAGACTAAATTATCCTTTCTATCAGCAATTATTACTTTTGCTACAGGGCTGTAGGATTAAGAATATTATGGGAAGTGGATTATCAGACAACATGGTGCACTCTCTGGAAAAACAAAAAAAAGAAAGAGATTCTTCCTTTTGAAAGAAAAATTTGTAAGTAAAAAAAAGCTTCCCAAACATTGATACAGTACAGATGGAATGATTTGATTCATTCACATTAGCTGCTTAAATGACTCTAGAGATACAGGTTAGCAGATGGGATGGTACTTAACAAGGCTTCAGATACTGGATCAAGATGCAAAACTGATTTGGATGTTAGCTGATAGCCTTTTTAAAACATTAGAATTGAGCTGATATACAAGAACTAAAGAACTACTATTTGTAACAAAGCTGGTGTGGCTTTCTGAAAGGAGTTGGAAGGACTTAAATGTCCTGGAGTGTGGCCAGGAGGTCATTCTTCCCCTCTGCTCTGCACTGGTGAGGCCACAACTGGAATACTGTATCCAGTTCTGGGCTCCAGAGTTCAAGAGAGAAAGGGAACTATTGGAGAGAGTCCAGTGCAGGGCAACAAACATGATTCAGGGATTGGAGCATCTCCCTTATGAGGAAATGCTGAAAGAGCTCGGACTCTTTAGCCTGGAGAAGAGAAGGCTGAGGGGACACCTTATTAATGTTTACAAATATCTGAAGGGTGGGTTGAAGGAGGATGGAGCTGGACTCTTTTCAGTGGTTCCCAGTGACAGGACGAGGAGCAATGGGTGAAAGCTGCAACATAGGAAGTTCCATTCAAATATGAGAAAAAATGTCTTTATGGTGAGGGTGGCAGAGCACTGGAACAGTCTGCCCAGGGAGGTTGTGGAGTCCCCTTCCCTGGAGACCTTCAAAACTCGCCTGGATGCAGTCCCGAGTAATGTGCTCTGGGCAATCCTGCTTTAGCAGGGGAGTTGGACTGGATAATCCCCCTAGAAGTCTCTTCCAACTCTGATGATTCCATAATTCTGTGAAAAATTACATGTATGAATTGTGGGAAAAACCCCATATAATCTCTTTTTTACTGAGTCCTAGATTTGAAGTCTTAATGAGCTGAGGGCTTAGTAGTGACACTGGAGGGGCAATGTGCAGAAGAAAGATTCAAAGGCTCTCCAGGGTAGGCAACCATTCACATAGGGCTTAGAAAATATATATAAAAAAATGACTGGATGGTTTGATGTTATGTGGGTGTCAGTAATGAAGTATTTCAGTAATTTTGTTGTACCTCAAAGGAGTTAATCAGACACGCCTGAGGTAAAGTGTCATTCTAATCAGAAGCATAGGATAATGTCAGTAAATAATGGAGCTCAAAATGAGTTAGGAGGAGAAGGTCTCCAGCCCATCTTGAGCAATAAGAGCTCTATCTCCTGTACAGCTCAGATCCTCTACAATGTGACAACAGTAATGCTGATGTGGTGTCGAGCAGAGGTGAGGTGACATTTAGGGAGCACTGAGGCAGGGACTGCAGGTAAGGAAATAAGGATGCATTAGATGGGCAGCAAGAAGAGCCACACAGCTTGTGTCAAAGCCACAGCAGCTTCCTGAGGCAGGCTGTCATGAAAAGCCTCCACAGTGCCAAGGGAATGATTGCTACCACTGGCACAGTCTCCAAAGTACCTGATTCTGGGGAGAGAAAGACCTTTTTTATGTAATGCACTCCAGCAACCTTGGGCAACCGTGAGTGACCAACAATGAGGAAGGAGAAAGAAGTATAGAATCCATTAGCCACTTATCAGATGAGGGCATGGCAGGGGATAAGAGCACTGTAAGGGATCCTTTAGGAATGTTATCCCACGCATTAGTTCCTAGCCTACTCAAATGCATTTTTCTTCCCCTTAAGTTCTTCTCTGCCAATTAATGTATCTTTGATCTAAATAGCTAAACAGGGTCTTTGGGAGTGGGAAAGTGGTACTTATCAAGGGATCCTGAATGATGCAATTTTGTATCCCATGTCTGAGAGGTGAAATGCAGAAGAAATCAAGAGTTTTCAGAAGGCTCCCTGAGGTAATTGTTGGGTTTTTTTTTCCCTCTGTGTCAACCACTCCTAGAGGAATGGTTATATTTCCTTATCTCACTAAAGCATTCTGTCAGTTCTTGGAACTACAAAGTGGACCTTTATGCAGTAGGTGGGCACACACACTGATAAAAGTGCTGATCACGATTATCTTTCCTAAGAAAACAAATGTGATTCCACATGCCTTGAGCATTGAGGAGTATGGGAAACAGCCTCATAATCAGCCATCTATAGCAAATTGTATTATTGTACTGTAGATCTACAAAATGAAAGATATCTTTGAAAGCAGATGAGCTAACTCCCCTGTGTAAACAGTCCAATCACATATAGAGGCTCTACAACTATCCTTAAATATATGTTGAATATCACTTCATATTTCATTTATTAACACCCAAAGGTCTCGCCTCTCTCTTATAAGTACCGTTGTGGAAAATAAAATCCTTCACTTCTCCTAGCAGTTTTGCAGCTGCTAGTACAGCATCAGCAACTGTGCCAGGTAGATGTAGATTTACGCGACCTATTTCCATGAGGTGTATCCTCCAGCTCCTCCAAAGACATTTCTAAAGCACATACCAGTTAAATCACTCAGATCCGGTGTTTTGATGTTAAAAGTCATCAACATATTTAATCAGAAGTTAGCAGTGGTTTTAAGATTTTGTCTTTTGAGAGCTAACCAACAGGAACACCATCCTCTCTGCATGGGAGCTGGTCTGTTATTCCATTTTTGGAAAGGCATATTTGTCAGAGTTGAGCATGGTTCTAGGAAAGCACGAAAAGCAGAAAAGAGGTGTCTTCTGAGAAACGTGTGGAAAAGAGTTTCAGAATTACCAATATGTGCTGTTTGACAACATGGAATGCAACAGCTTCATTTAACTTGAAAATGTCTTTTTTTGCAATCCAAGTTAATTGGAATGAAAAGGTCAAAACTAAAATATGTTGTAAACCAACTGAAACAAGGATTTGATTCACCCAAATATTTTTTTCTTTAAATGTGTTAATTTCACACATTTTTAGAATTTTGATTATCAGTTTAAATGTGAAACCTTTTATATCCTTAATCTTCCCTGTGACAGAATAACTATTTGCCAATCACTGGTAATACTCAGGTTTATGAATACATAACAGATCCAAGGTAAGGCTTCAGCATTCTTCATCCCAGGACACTGAATCAGACACCGCAGGGACTTGAACCCAGATCTATTTTGATTAAATGAAATTTGTCAATGAAAAACAGCTTCCTCAAAGAAGTTTTCAACAAACTTTAATGAGAACCATCTACTGGGGGACGTCCTCCTGTGACTAGAATTTTGAAAGCTGCAGACCTCTCAAAATCAAACAGGAAAGTAATTTTTCCATTTTGGAACCTCAGTTCAGTCCTGCAATGATTAACCCCTCATCCTTGTGAGTCTTTCCCTCTAGTAGTCTCACATTTTATTTCAGCTAAAATTACTTTCATCCTTTATCAACTTGCCTGTATGAATTTGTGCAGCAGCTGCTGTGTCCATTGAAGAGTGAGATTCATGTGAATAAAATAGTTCTGACCCTCTGAGTCCTTTGTGTCCAAGATAAAACCCCACTTCCACATTTCCTTAGGGATTGTTTTACCTATCTCTGTCCAAATAATAAATATCAGCAAGAATAGCAGTGACATAACTCAGATATTGCAGAAAGTTAAGCCCTTTCTTAAACATTCTGCCAGCTTCAGAAAAATGGTTTCTCTGTTTTTTTCTTTCATTCAAATTGCATGGATAAAAGGACCTCTTGCCAGCCAGATCAAGCTGTGTCAGGGGGCTTGTGTTGTAGCAGGAAAAAAAAACCCAACAACTTCAAAAAGGCATCAGGGCTCATATTCCCAGATGCTCCCTTCTTCCTGGGCAGAAAAAAAGGTTTTTCTACCAGTGGGAAAACCAGAAGATTGGTCATCATACTCCAGCTATCCCTGCACCGAGCCTGAGCCGAGCTGCACGGCAGCACCTGCTTGTGCTGATACTGGCCCCAGGACCGTGCTGCTCTGAGCACAGTCTCCTCCACCGCTTGCTTTCCCTTTCTTCCTTTCACTTCCAGCTACAGCCTCTGACTGAAAGATGGCAGAGACACTACGATACAAAGAGGAACATTTCTTACATGTGTATTTTCTTTGTATGACCAATAACGTTTCCAAGAAAAACTTCTCTGATGGCAACGCTTTGCAACCCTGAGTGTTTTACGTTTTCCCTTTTTGGAAAACAAGTTCCCTGCAGTTACAATATATATAACTTAAAACAAAATACAGGAAATTCCCTAAGTAATTATTGAAGATGACAGTAATAAAAAAAGAAACTCAGCATTTTCTGCTGTGCTTATTTTTCCTTCTATTTACATTTTCAATATCCAACAAGGAGCTTGGTACACTTTCAGATTCAATTTCCAGTCACCTCCACACTGGTACACAAGAGGAACTCTGTCTACAACAGAGCTAGCTTTGCGTCTGAAAGCAACCTGAGCTGAGTAAAACAGCTTGCCCATAATTTCTTCAACACTTAACTGAGACTATTTTGAAGAGTCATTTCCATGTTGCTTTTACTTTTAGACTTTTAAGCAAAACTCACTTGATGCCAATTCACACCATGTAGATTTTTCCACAGAAAGGACAGCTCTGTGCTTGTTCACATAAGATAGTGACAGTATGAACCCACATCAGTAGTGTGAATCCATATTAAAAATAGGTGCGGCAGTACTGGGGTTTGGAAAGAGCAGCAGTATTGTGGATCCTCGGGAGAGATGGAAAGAGCATGTTGCCAAAACAATCATTCTTCGTATCTCCTCAGCCCTTAAAGTCCCTATGTCACCTATGTCCTTTCCCAGGGAAGCAGGGTAGACACCTGGGCAGAAGGTGAAAGAAAGCAAGGCTCAGTGTCCCCAGCTACAAAAGCAGAGAACAAATCCTCTGCAGGGGTTGCAAGTGATTGGTACAGGACAGCATTTGAGCTGATGCTCAATTGAGACCTAATTGTTATTAAATAATTATTATCTTTCAGTGATAGTTAAACCTACTTTGCATGTGAATCCATTGTAAGAATGACAAACAGCAGCTGTTACGGAATGAGCTTGAATTCATTCTTACAAATTTATGAAATAACAATCCTATCTATGCAGACCTCATTTACTAGCTGGTGAAATGAGCAGAAATAAAGGAAAGCTAATAGATAAGTCCCCTAAGCACCTCCAAATAAAATGTAAAACTACTGCAAAACTGCAGAAAATAAAAGGCACTATTAGCTTCGAGTTTATTCTGTACCTTTACAATGTGCTGATTTGAATAGGGCAACTTTTCATTAAAAGCATCAATAAAAGTAAAAATCAATAATGAAAACCTGTTTTAACCTTACATTTTTTTCCTACTATAACCAAAAAACTTTTTAGACAGTTTTTGTTTCACAAATTCTGATTTCTATTAAAAGGAATTCTCACAGTAAATTCTCACTATCAGTTAGCAATTTCCATCCCAAGTATCTGTAATGGAGCAAGTGTGGAAGTTCTCTAATGACATGGGTTTTTTTCATTAGCAAAGACAGACAGTTGAGAACAGGTTGAGCTTCTGTAATTAGCACTGAGCTAAGAAAAAAGCAGAAAAAAATGAAATGTTTATCAGAAGCAACGGCTTGAGTATCTCTGCCCCAACTCTTCTCTCTCTTTAACATTCATTTTTCTTTTGATTTTATGTCGAGGTGTTCAAACAGCACTTTGTTCCCTCTTTTGTTTCTGCATGTACTGTAAATTTCAGCTCTGCAGAGAAGGGCCACTCCATTCAGCACCACATCCATTGAAGACTTTTTTAAGCATGCAGCTCTGTGAGCAGTGGAGCTAATGATACCTGGCTTCCAGCAGCTCTGAGTCTCCTGGTTGGGTTCTCTGATATCTAATAAGGTGTGACTGCCAATTAAAGCCTTTCCTGTGGCTGACACAGTCCTAACAGTGCTGTCCCATGTGGATTCTCAGAGGTCTAATAAAGGTGAGCTCATAGCGTGCTTGCACTTACAGCGAAGGAAGGCAGGTACGCTCTGTCCTCTGCCTGACTTTTTTTGCTTTCTCAAAACTTGTTATAGCAAAATACTTCCTATCTTCCAGCAAATTTTAGTGAAAACAGCTACAAAGTTCAAATATGACTGAGAATGTTCAGAAGGACATACAAACACATAGTGAGTTTCTTTGGGAATATGAACAAAACCTGCTATTTCTATATGAGACTACATTTATCTCAATCAAAAGACTTAGATCTGAAAAGTAGTTTTATCTTAAGTGGTACTTCTTTTTCCCCTTAAAATTGTTGGTGGATGTAAAGAGTCACCTCTTGAATCTTGTCACGTATCACTTTGGTGGCCTGCCACTGTGTCCAGCAATCTGTTCTTATCTTATCTTATCTTATCAATTTAATTGGAAGGAGAAGAATTAGCTCCAACATCTTAACTTCTCTGTATCATGGACTGCTTTGTACAGAAAGGTTCTGTTCTTCTATCCTGAGCCACAGCCTGCGTTAGAAACTTCATGGTGTCCAGCTGGTGCCAAAAGTGTACCTGTTCTTGGGCTTATTGGCCTGTGGAGTGCTCTCTGATTGACACAATGCAAAGCCTTCAGTCTCTGTTCTTCTCATGCACTGGTGTAAGAATGGGCTGGGGGCAGAGGAAGGGTAGGGTCTCGGCAAGTCCAAGCAGGAGAAGCCCAGCCTTGCTTGGCCACACTGATGGCACCTTGCGGTTGTGCAAGAGTTGCAGCCACTGACCTGACTTCATTCTCCTTGTACAGAGCTTAGATTAGAGACATGGAAACCAAGCCCTTTCTCTGCATTCAAAATCACTGCTATTTATTGCAAGACAAAATCATTTTTTTTCTGAGTGTAATTAGTATTAACTTAACCCAGAATTGTAAAACAGGGCCTGCTCCCCACCACCCTGCTCTGTCATTCCCATTATTTCACTCTCTTTTAGTTTTTCACTCTCCATACCATTAAATGGCATAAATTATCATTCCTGGATGAGAATTTTTTTGCCTCATCTAGTCCTCACTTAACTCAAATATCAGTGTCTTCACTGACCTGAACAGACATTGAGAAAGGCTTAAAGGAACACTAATTCGAGGTCTCTACTTTGCAGTTATGTAGCCATAAGAAAACACAGAGAAATTGCATCAGGGACCTTAATGAAAATAAGAAAAATAATAAAATGGGTAAAAAGATGATAAATTATTACAGCATACATTTACTTCATGAGTTTTTGGGTTTTGGGGGTATTTTTAATTGGGGTGGAAAATCTGGTAGCATCTAAACATTAAGATGTAACATAATGTTTATGAAATGGTACTTTTCCCCCCTGTCATTTCAGTGATTATATTTTCAGAGCCTTGCTTCTTTTTTTTCTTTTTTTTTTTTTTTTTTTTTTTTTTTTTTTTTTTTTTTTTTGTCTGATACGCCAGGCATTTTATACCATGCATGCGGGTTCCTCACAGGGTTTCACATTTGCACAAATACAATTACAATGCTCCCTCATAGTTCAAGTCCTACTACTTTGTGATGGAAAAGCTTGTTTATTCACGCACAAAGGGCCATCCTGCTGTCATAAAAATCCCTCAACTAAATGCTTCCGCAAAGAGCCTGCTGAAGGAAAAATAATAATCAAACTGTCCTGAATCCCTTGAGACTCTGGATTCAAAGACGTACCAACGAGAATGCTCCTTGAAAACGTTACAAAAAACACATGTAGTCTCATAAAAACAACTGTGTTCTATGTTGGAGGGAGATTTTCTTTTGCAGAGGCCAAAAACATCCTTATTGCTTTCCTATCACGGGCCGACATACTGCCAAGATCTTTCTGTTCTTCCTCACATCCCTGAGGTCTCATACACAACTGGTGCAGGGCAGAAGAGAATGGCATGGGCAGATCGAGCATCACAGTGGCTCTGCCTGTGAGGTGGGGTATATTCCCACCTTATTCCCTTGCCTGAGAGATGAGGAGAGTGACAGCGTAAGGTCTGGAGTGACACAGTAGGGACAAGGGTAGAGTCCGTAGGAACAGGACTGCAAGGTTCTACAACCCATCCAGGGCAAGTGGGAAGCAAAGGTGGGTGAAGAAAGTGGATGTGATAAAGGGCTCAGGGCCCTGATGTGAAACAGCATTTTATGGGTGGATTTTCAATTGCTGCTATGTAGAGAGCCTTACAGACATCCATGATGGAGCAATGGGGGATGTGTGTTACCTCCACACTTTGTAAGAAATTTCTTTGAAAAGGAACCCACATTCTTTATGCATTAATAGCTAATATTCAAGAATAACAAAAGTATTCCATACCAGAATATAATATTAAGAGACTCTACCATGAAACAAGTATACTTCAGAAAGTACCCCTTTGTTCTACCCTTTTTTTGGTTACATCTGCTAGAAATAATGACTACAGAATCTCTTTCAACAAAAGGTCATTTATGTCAATGGACAGAACACAGAGGATCATATCACCTGCGGTAATTGCAAATTAATGCTCTGCTGCTAATGCATTAACTACACAATATTGATCTACAATTGAATCATACAGGCTACTGTGAAGTGATTTTTACTTTAATATTTTTACGCTTTTATTGCTTTTTCCATAATGCATTTTCTCTTTCCACTGGAATTTTCTATAATTGTCTCCATTTTTAATTTCCTACAGAGAGATGACTTTGAAAAATGTGTGTCTTTTTCAAAGCCTTGCAAAAATCTAACAAACCATCAATGTGACATGCTAAATCACATACATGATGCAAAAGATGAAAAAAAAATCTGATATACATCTTATTTTGATAAATTGGAGCTTTAAAAAAAAAGCTTACTTAAATAAAAAAAAAAAAAAACTTCACTGGAAGCTGGTAGAAATGAACTGCACCTCAGAAAGATGCAGCAAGAGATTTCTAGCATTTTTGGTATGCAATAAATGCAGGATCATCTCCATCAATAAAATTGTTATTTTTTTAATTTCATGCCTTTACTGAAAAGGATTCATGGATTTGGGTATGTTACAAAAAAGCACAGTGCTATGGATTTAGCTGAAGAATGGCTGAAACATTTCAGCATTTTAATGAAAAATTAAAAGACAAGAGAGGTCTTTTTCTGAAGTCCATAAAGTGGAAAAATGATCTGTTAAATAGCTGTATAAAACTGTAATCCCAGCTACTCTGACCTCAGTGGTCCAATTTGTTTTCCATACCTGCTGCAAAACTTTCTTACACATGAACTTTTTGGCAGTCATGACACTAGGATGTTGCCTTCCATCTTCCATAGGAGGAGACAAAACACACTTTGAATACTGAAACTCTCTCCCCAAACCATTCCTTAATATACCTGCCTAATGCCACTTCAGGTAGTTATAGCATATATCAAAATATGGCTTGCCACCTGACTTTTGACTTGCACTTTCGTGTATGATGATTTTGTAAATGGAAAATAAATCCCTAGGTTTTAAAAATAAAAGCAATTGGAAAAAAATAATGGAGAACTGGATTGTAAGGGAAATAGCTGCAGAGGAAAACCTGATCTTGCTTTTAATGGAGTTACATTTATTATTCATAAACCTCTTATCTAAGAGATATGCTACATGGCAATTAAATCAACTCACACAAAGCCTTTGTATTATCTTAGCCCATCACCATCACCCTCTCATGGCAAAGAAGTCACACGACCCTTGTCTCAGCAAAAGAAGGGAAGCCCAATGGCCACTCAAGTGCTGTTCTCTCAAGCTTTCCAGCTGGGCTCCATGGATGAGTCAATACAACCTGTGCTGCTTAGAGGCATCAGACCACATTTAATGTTGGATAAACTGACATTCCCTACCCTTCTTTTGAGATATTGCTAATAAGGTGACATCCACACACTATTCTGTGTAACAGGGCAGTGATAGCAGTGGCAGTACCCAGGTTTTGAGACCACTGCTCATTTGGCACAGCTGAGCACAGAGCTTGCTCCAGCACTTCGGAAGCCTGGGCTGCTTGCTTTCTGCCTCTGGGTCAGTCATAGGCTGTCTTTGTAGAAATGTGAAGATCGATCATAAAATGTGCAGTACTTTGTCAGTCCGAGTGTCAACTCAGCACCATCTCCAAAGCAGATGCTTAAGACAAGGCTATGGGATGAACATATAATTCCTCCAGAACAGTCCCAGCTCCTACTTAACTCAAGGACTTGCTACATAGTGAATCTTAATACACCAAATTATTCACTATATCACTTTATTTGATGCTATCTCCAAATACTGTACTTGATCTGTATTTTGGTATTGAGAAAGCAGAATTGAACTGTCAAAGCTGATATGGTAAGCAACAGAGATTTTGACTCTTGAAGAAGGAACAACTTGGGCATTTGGTACCAAGAATGTGAGAGAGAGACTGGGATTCTGGGAAAAGTATATTAACTGACTATTTGTACAACCTTGTTAAGAAGGAAAACAACAGCAATATTTCTCATAATCCTAATTAGGCTCCAAAGATGACCTATGAAGGTGAGACTGTCTTCTATCTATAACAATATATCTTGCCTGAGCAGCAAATAAAACATACAGTCTAGTCCCAGTCAAGTGTATTTCTTGTAAGACTTGTTTCTCTCTCCCTTCCATTTGCCTTTCCCAAGATGAGGGAAAAACTTATGGCCTGCACTAACAATCTTACATGAAGTTTACTAAAGGCTTATTTTTAAATAAATGTAATTGAACTAGTTCAGATCCTTACCTACACAGCAGCCTTAGAATCCATTTATCTCAGATGAGTTTAAATGACTTCCCTACTGCAGTAGGGAAACAAGCCACTCAAACTGAGGATAGGTTTGACCAAGAGCTTAAAATCAGTTCTAGAGATGATTTAAATTAATCTGGGGAAGCCTAAGGACAAGAAATGGTTTTTTTTCACCATCTCTGGTAAAAATCTCTTGGGAAGAGAAATGGTTCCGTGAAGGGCAGAAGACCAGTATAGATCCAAGTAATTTCTGGAAGCCAGTTCCAGACAACTCGATTATTACTAAAAAGAAAACAATAATTAATGTTTTGTAAATCCAATATTCTTTCTCTTGAGCACTGACTGGGATGTCTGCATTAAATTACATTTCAGAATTTCCCATTACCATTGGGGCAAAACAACACTAAAGAAAAGAAATAATAAAAAATAAACAGCTACACAGACTATATAAAGGAAAAGTGCATAAATGATATTTAAAAACTACTGTTTTAGTCATCCAGAAACTGATACAGCAGATGTAGAACAGAGAATCATTCCACTCGGTGTAGTTCAGATCACACAAAGTTGTTACAGACACAGCCATCAAAGCTGCAGGTCTATTAGCAATGACACACGAAACGCATCTATAGCACTAAAAAAATTCCCTTGCCAATCTTACTTTTTTTTTAGACAAATGCTGCTCTGTAATTTGTACCTTTACTTAGTATTTACACAGAAGAAGCTCTCAAACCATTGTGTAAGAAAGCTACACGTCTTGTCTATTATTGGAAAAAAAGAGTTTGCAGTATTTTCATACCATCTTAAAAAAGAAAAAAAAAAAAGAAATTATATTAATAAATCCAAAGAACATAGTAAGTTTATCAAAAAGCAGTAGCCTTCTACTTCAGCTCCCAGGGATGCTAACTTTGATGTGCATTAAAATACCCAACAAAACCAAACTATTGCATTGATCTATTATTTTTTTTTACTGAAACATAGCAAACAATTGACTAATCTCAGCAGTCACCATAGCTAGGCAGAAAGGATAGTCACATTGAACCTAATTTTAATGTCAAAGTGAATTGTGGGAATGAAACCACTCCTGTCATCCCACGGAGTGACACAAAGCTGATATCCACAGGATCCACAGCTGCTGTTGTCTGTGATGGGAGCTACAGATAAAGGGGCTGAGTATCCACCAGAATGTAACAATATATAATGGAATAACCATTATATATGGAATAACATAACCACCCCCTGCTCCTTATCAGCCACTCCAATGTATATGCTGCAATGGTGCACTGACATGCCTAGTAGAGCAGGTAGGAGGTTGATTTCTAGCCAATTTCCTGATGCCCGTAATAACAGGCCTCCAAGCCTTCCTTCTGTGACAGGCACTAACTAACCATGCCAGTCTGGGCAGGTCCTCAAAACAGCCCATCAGACAGTGTAAACAGCCTCCACTACTATGTGCAGTCCAACACTTCACTCCTGTTGCAATGGGCTGCAATGCCAGCACCATATGCAGGAGGTACAGCTCTGGACCTCCTGTTCCAATAAACACGCTTAAGGGACACAGATGTCTGGATAAGCAAGTTACTTTCAACAGGCTCCCAGTAGGACCAAAGTAGTGTTTGAAATTTCTTTGAAATCCCTCTTCCCTTGGAAAGGCTCTTTGCAGAAGACAAAAACTGAGAATAAAGGATGATCAAATACCTCAGGCTTAACTTTGTGTCAATCTTGTTTGTCTGACAAGGGAAAGATGTTTAAAGTTTAAATCCTATAGATTAGAGAAAAAAAAGTGATAACATACTCATGGCTAGCCTTTTCCCAGATTAGTATTGTGACACTCAAAGTCATCTTTTGGCAACTCCTTATCTTCCTCCATCTGAAATTAACATCTCTTATCAAGTAGCATGAAGCTAAAAACATGAAAATTCCTTTCAATAAACTCCCCACTATTCTAATGTTTGGAAGGAAGAATCATTATTTTTTAATTATATATATATTTTTTTAAATTTTAATGTTTTAAAGAAAGAAAATATACCTGTAAAACAGAAGCCCCACTGTGTAGAAACTGGAGCCCACTTTCAGCAGAATCGATGCCACCAGTTGCTAAGATGGGAAATCCTGGGAGAGCACGGGCTATGGCAGACACAGCGCGGAGGGCGATAGGCCTAATAGCATTTCCTACAGAAAATCAGAACATTTTGTAAGCAACGTCAGAACACACACCCTTATGTAATTTGCACATCCCTCATGGTAGGACCATCAGTAACTAACATTTAATTCTAAGATGCAGAAGTTATATTAATTTATAAATTGACACCAAGTAGGTTTCAAGCTGTATCAATACGTATGAAATATCGTGAGTTTGGCTGAAATAAAGACAATCACAGAAACATTTGTATAAACATTGCAAAGCTGACTCAAACACTTTAGCTGGTCCTCAAAATAAAGACTAACAATGTCTGAGACAGAAAGCAATACTTTACCATATAGTACACTGCAGAAAAAGAGATGGATGTTTCTACATACAGAATCAGGTTGATTTTTTGAACTGAGATGTTGTCCAAGTAAGAGGGAACATCTCATTTATTTATGGCTGACTAAAATTGTTTAAAAGCACCATTTCACTGCACTTGACATTTTGTATATTATTTAATATGTTTCCCCTTTGGATGTTTGTAGATGTGGATAATTCTTTCAGTAAGCCACCTTTAACTATTAGAACGATAGTCAGGAGCTCAAAAGAATGAAGTTCATTTATGGTTGTATTTCCAAGACTCTAACTTGCATTTTCACATGGCATATAGAGGTTGAGTCAGAGAACTCCCTGCTACATTTAGAGGAATTATGATTAAAGTCTCAATACACCGTGTCTGCAATGCATCTGCTTTGGCTACATCCTATTCATGGTATGCAAATATTTAGAATACGCATAAAGATGCTGCTCATTAAATGATGGACAGCATAGACAGCTGACACAGTTATTTTTCAGGCTAGTTCAGATTTTTCTAGATAACTCCCACATTCTTAAAATTTCCACCTAATTAAGAGAACCTTTAGAACAATTTTATGTTAGCACTAGACAACAATACAGAAGCGTAAGGGAGGGATACATTGCTTCCAGAGGAACTGCCTGGCTGTCAACTAGTACTTTTCTTTTGGTACCGTATTAGGTAATTTGGGGAAATACCATGATATGAAATACTTCTGAACACCCTCCATGTGTATTATTAGAACCCCTAAAGCGTTGATCTTCTGCAAGAACAAATAACTGAAAGGGAAGAAAAGAAAGAGGAAGAAGAAATCACAATTAGGAAGTATGGGAAAAGAGCCCATGAGGAAAGAGTAGCCACTGCATCTCACAACTCTGCTTTGCTGCTTGATCAACACCCTCATCTGAAGACAAATTTTTTCTTCAATCCAAACAAGCCATGTTGACATTCTTTATCCACCCTTTCTGAGACAGAAGTACTGCAGTCTACTGGCTGGATTTTTAATCTAAGAAAGTCTTTAAAACTAAATAAAGGATAAGTTCCTTTTTTCAAGCAGCTCACTAAGCCCAGCATTTACTCTCACTCTAGTGTCTCCATGACTGCTTCCTCCCAAGCAGAGTTTTACTTGTCTCCATGAAGGACCTACCGTTGTCTCAGGGTTCTGCTCTCAAGAAAGAACCTCTGCCTTGCTTATGCATCAGCTAAGACCTCCCCAGCCTAGCTGAAAGGGTCAATGAGGAGAATGATCGCACGTAAGTTCCAGTCACAAAACCTTTCATGTTTTGCTTAAAATAGGACTGTCACTTTGTCAAGGAGCTGTTTTTATAAGGTAATTTTCCATTACAGAAAACTGAAATTTGCTTTGTCTTAACCATTAAAAAGACTTGTCTTCAGCTCAGATTACCTTTTGCAACATACCACTGCCCCTCACTGCAAACCTGACAGAATACACGGAATTCATAGGACACATTGGCCCATCGGTATTAAACACATTCACACCCAAAAGCTCAGCAAAGCAGCATCTGTTGACACCTGCTCTGGAATCAGCACAAAATTATATTCCTGCGCAATGACAACTTCTGCTGCTTCAGGATAGGCACTTTCTCATTACATACTTAATACAACACCTCCTCCTTCTTCAGCTGATCTCTGCGCCTGAGCAAAACCAGAAGACTCACTGTCTGATCTGACAGACTCTTCCACCTGCCATCAAGATACACTGGATGTTTTTCCATGCCCATGTTAGAGATCAGGACTGCTCACAGACTTTGCACAGATACTTCTTGCTAGTTTAACAGAGACTATGTAGAGACACAACATTTCAGCATATGAACTTTCATTTGCATAAATAGACAAGCTAACCCAAGGTACACTATGAGTGTGTTTTGGTGAAAACTATAGCCTTGTTCATAAAAGTTAGAAATCTAACCAAAACCACCTTAAAGAATCTAAGATCGTACTAGAACAGATCACAGAAAGGAGCTGGACCTGAACAAGAACTTTCCCTGGACACTAATGACTATTTACCATCATTTGAGCCAGATCGATTGTAATGCATTTGAAAAGATCAGAATGATTCTCTGAAAGAGGACAACTGTCAAGAGAATGGTACCAGACTCTTTTCAGTGGTGCCCAGCAACAGGAAATGGGGCAATAGGCACAAATTGGAACACGGGAAATTCCATCTCAATATAATGAAAAAATTCCTTGCTTCGAGGGTTGCAGAGCACTGGAACAGGCTGGTCAGAAAGGTGGTAGAATCTCCTTCTCTGGAGATATTAAAAAACCTGCCTGGATACATTCCTGTCCAACCTGCTCTGGATGAACCTACTTTGGCACATGTTTGGACTAGATGACCTCCAGAGGTCCCTTCCAACTCCTACCATTCCATGATTCTGTGACAGCTAGTGTCCAAGGGGCAAACATAATGACAGAATGGACGATCCAGTCTTGAGACAAAAAACAATGGAACCATGACATTCACCCACATGGACTTACTTATATAGCCTTTCAGAGATCATGCATGCCAAGACATACTCTACACAGCCAAAATCACTGAAAATAATCTCATAAAAAAACACCAGTTCATTAAATTTTTCAAATATTCAGTGTTTGAAATTGAGGCTGAAGGTAAGCATCAGACTTGCTACATTAATGGCTTTTAGGCACTGACACAGCTGCTCCAGAATCTCACTGGGGTGAAATAGTTATTTTTTAGAAAGGTGAAAGAATACAGACACTGGTATCTCTGAAATCACGTGGCTGGAGGAAGATTTCTTCCCAGTCTGCATGAGTTGAAAACTGACATCGGCCTTGAGACATGAAGGTTTATATTCTTTTAACCCCAATGTGACTCTGAGAGTTTGCATTCAGTTTCTAAGCCTTATGGACCCTTGACCATAATGGTATCTTGTAGCAAAGAGTTCCACAAGAAAGTATTTCCAGAATATAATTGTTCCTTTCTTCAGCCTGATTAAATTAGCCACCTTCTCACTTAAATGACTGTCTCTGCACAATGGTCAGTAGAGGAAAAGGAGCAAATGACAGCTTATTTAAGGTTTCAGCACAATAGGTAATCAGAAAGGCCTTCTTTCAGCCCACAGAAATCAAGCATATGATTTGATGAAGCCAGACAGAGATGGCAATGAGACTTAGAATTTATTATGGAAGATAGGTACTTTTTAGTACTAGCTGCACTTGATATTCATGAGTTATTACTTACATTTGGTGATTAGTAAATTAGTGATAAACTGGTACAATTGCAAAAGTATTCCATTCATCTATAATTCACCCAAATGAATTTAAAAACATTTCAGGAGTGCTTCTGATGAGAGTAAATAAATGGCTCTAATGACAATCAGAGGGTTGACTGCAGTGTCACTACTCATCCCAGCATTTTTTGCTTTAATCTACAGAATACGGAACAAACACATCAGAAGATGCAACCATTCTCCCATGCATTTCTTTATCAACAGTTCAGAAGCTTCCTCTTCTGCAATAAAAGCTGCTGGTCTGAAATACAACTTATTACTTATTTACTTATGACAGAGATCCTACTGCCTAATGAAATGGTGAAACGGATTAAAGCAAAAGAAGAAAGAATTCAAAGAGTAGCGAAGCCAGGGTATTTAAAAAAAAAAAAAAGGTGAATAATAAGAACAAAACAAAGGAGGATGGAATTTGACCTAGGGTCTATATTTTCTTGCATTTTCATATGAGTACCACAGGAAGGTAATAAATTCCATTACAGAGATTTGTAGAGGAGTTTTTAAAAGGATGAAATAAAGTAGGTTTAATACCAACTTTTAAAAGAGCTCTAAGTAGTAGTGGGAATTTGCAGAATGTTGTCTGATAAATCCAATGCTATTTAAGAAGCTGAGGTCCAAATCTACTGTGCATTTGAAAGACAGCTCACATGCTAAAAAATAAGCATCTAGCACAGACTTTGACATGTTGGGACCTGCAATTCCACTAGTTAAGCACCCATAGCTGGGAAACTGCTGATATGGTACTCTCTTGATAGTAGCAATACAGCTGGTGCCAGATGCTAGATGTGGCTATCATTTACCTTGGTGTAAAATAATGAGATTTAGTCCATTTTTCCAGACATCAACCAGGGGAGAGAGGTTTGAAAATGAAAGACAGACAGAAGAGTACCTGGTGGAAATGACATGCTATTCTATGTTGAAAACTACTCTTTCAAGTCTCTCATTAATTATGGAACAAATACTTGGTATATAAAGATTTAAACAATAAAATAATTATATGGTGTGAAAGTCTCTGACCTTTTTCCTGCTTTAAAACAGTGAGTTTTGGTTTTCTTTTCTTTTTAATAAAAAGTCAGACTTTTTGTGACTGCTGAAGTCAAGGAAATCCAATAGGCAAAATACAAAGAGGAGAAGCAGAACATACGTCAATCAAATGCCTCTCCTTGATCAGCACAGGTAGACAGAGCTGCCTTCATCCTCAGCGGATAGCAGACTGATGACAAAATGATGAAAGGTATTATACCTACTTATTTATCTGATTGTTTTTTTTCCACAGGAAGTAAAAAACCCTGTGCTACTGTCAGAAGACAGCTTTGTAAGTCCTTGGACTTCCCAGAGTACTTAATCCTGTCAAGCACCACAAATGTGCACTAGACTGAGGCCTGAGAGCCAAACTTAATGCCTTCTTCAAGAAGAAGCCTGGTGTTGGGCTTCAAGCAACCCAGTAGCTTTGGAAGTTCCTAGCAGAAAGAATTCTTGATCCCAGTGATCCACCAATGGTGAAATAAAATGGTTTCAGAAGTCTTGAATACTGGGCTACATTCTCACTAACAATATATTGCACCAACATGGTAGTTTAAAGTCTTTAACACATATTTGCAGCAGCTCTAAATGGGCCTTTAGGTAAAGATGATCGAGGTCCAATAAAAAACAGCCAAGAGAATGGAGGTGAACCAATTCAGAGAATGGTAATACTGAGCCTGAATCTTGAAACAGTCTGAATGGTCTCAGTCAAAATCTCTATCAGCAAAAGAAAGATTTAAAAGGAAAGTAAACTTTCATACCTTTGGTTAGTAGATGACTTAAAAGAAAATTTTTGTATCTATGGTTACTAGATAGAGTAAAAATGAATTTGGGTCATAATTCTCCCCATTCTGTGCATTGTGAAGTAACATTAATTTTTAATTTACATTATATTATTATACACTGCAGTTTTTTATAAATTTAATATCAGATTTAAACCACAAAGTCTAAATACTACAAAGAAAAACTAGCTGATGTGTTATTTTTGATTAATAAATTACTGATAAAGTCTGTGCTTCTAAAAGTAATGACAAACAAACACCTAAGCAACATCACCCTCCCTCTCTCTGTAAATACGTTCTGGGAAGACAGCTGACACTGTTATCTTTCTGATTGTAAACATTAATAAAGCTAATGACAAAATAAGCCAATGACAGCAAATACCAGACTTGCATTACATAAGGGAATTGGTCTGGGAAAGTTCAGGGGTTGTAGATGATCAATCCAATGTTGCAGGAATTAACCATATAAGAAAGTTTGGGGTATAGGAAAAACAAACAAAAAAAAAAGACAAAAAGAAAACATAATTCTGTGTTAAGACTTCTTTTGCATTATGTGCATTCTACCTAGTACCGGTGATCAAAGTACTTTATATAATCTGCATTTGCAAACAGTCCAGGGAAGTGTACAGGTTATACACAATTTATTTGCATTGCATTCCTTCTGATTGCAATTATTCTATATGTTCTTTCTCTCTGCCACCTGTAGGTGGCCACCATAAGCTACACTTATCAAATAACTCATTAGCCAGGTTTTCAATACTGTCATATCCAGATAATTAGCAATTTATTTAAATAACCAATTTCTGTGGAAATAATTGCCATGGAATGCCCTGAACCTACTTTTTATAAACTATAATAAAAGTGTTAAGATAATCCCTGACATTTGCAAATGCCATTAGTTCACCTTTCCTTTTGATAGTGCTATGGCATTATGTTTAAACAATTACCCGATAACGCGGCAGTTTAATGAAACAGTGTAGCAGGCACATCCTTCAAAATGGCCAGAGAATCCATTTATATGCAGAAGAAAACCCAATGAATAGACATGTTTAGAGAGAAAGGCTATCCACATCTGTTACGAGGTCCCCAAATGGGACACAAAATAGTCAGTGCACCAAAAGGAAGTGCCCAAAGAGCAAGTTGAGGACTCACCTTGCCACAGAGCTTTAATGGTGCACAGCCCAACACTCCTTACTCAGCTCAGAATCTGGAGAAGACTCTTTTCACTGCTCTCTATTTCAAAGCCTGGTCAGTCCTTCAGTACATTACTACTCAAACATTAATAGCAATTTGCCAAAATACCTTATAATAAGGTTCTATTTACTCATGTACAAGCTATTTCAAACCAAAAAATTCAATTATTCATTTACCAAATGGAGTACTAAAGGGAATATTTATTTTATGGAGTCTCCACAACAGTTAGCCTACACCCTCAAAGCAATGGCTGCCCAACGTTTCATTTTATTGACAATTTGTGAAGGGCGATGCACCAACGCTACCAAATCAATGCCAAAGGTTCTGCTGACTACAGTGAAGTCAGGACTTTAACCCAAGCTTTTAGAATAAAGTTCATGATTCTGCAGATTTAAGACAATTTCTGTCTTACTCTGCTATTGCTGTCTCTCAAAACCATATCAACTGACTGCAGTCTACTCGTTTTTGTTCACGTATCATGACTACCTATGACACTTATGGCCTGATAAATGGATGGTGTGTTAATATTTTCTCTTATAATTATCTCCCTTTTTTTTATTTCCAAGCTTACTTCTCATTTGATTCTGTTTGGAATGCCCGATGGTTTGAGTCCAATCTATGGAAAAAAAGTAAGTATCTTGCTTCATGCTTCCTTCCAAAAAAACTGCTCTTCTCAAATTGAAAAAAATGGTGGAACTTTCATAGGTACAGAAGAAACTCAGTGTCCTTTTTAGGATTTATTTTTACCATTTTTGAATTTCTGCTAATAATCACTTATGCTCTTTCAGCTGAAAGTTCATAAAATCACCAGAGTTCTCATTCAATAAATGTTTAGCAGTCATTGGAGACTTCTCTCATTTCAAAAGGTTAGAATCAGAGAAAGAGAGGAGCATAAAAGTAATTTTTTTTTTTATCTGTAAATATTATTTATCCAGCAAGACCTGGGGGAATTTTTATTCATATTGAGCTCAGTAGGAGAAAGCAGGAGGACAGATAAAAATTATTTTGTGATTGCTGCAAGAGCCGGTTAAACATTTTCTAACAGAGCACTTCTTCCACTGAAAACTACAGATCCACTAAAAATTGATACTTCTGGTGATCTGCATGAGACCTAGCAAAGCATTTTCTACTGCAATTTATCAGGTGTTCATTATTTAGTTTCATTCATGCTTTCCACTTTAGTTTGACTTGAAGCTGAAAGCTGTCTCACACGGTGCTTTACATGTTCTTTGGCTGGCTTGGAATGCCCTTTCTTTTTCCTGACTGCTTTCCTATTGCTCCCCATCCTGATTTAGAGTCTGAGTCACTGGGTTCGGTGTGAGGGAGCCAAGCACAGCGTGCTGCTGAAGAACTTCTGGCACCTTTTGCGCTGTACTTCTCCACTGGCCCAGGACAAAACTTGCCTTTTAGCAAGAGAGTGGTAGTGCTAAGAAAATAAAACAAATATCAATACAACAGTGATGATAAAAACAATAAAAGTGCTAATAACTGAGGTATGCTCCCAACACAACTTAAGGAAAAGACATGTGAATTAGACCAGCATAAAAGCCAAGGTACAGCCCATCTAAGAAATATTGCCGACAGTTACCAGCCAAGACTCTTGCAGCCACCACAGAGGGACAAATGAGTTCCTGCCAAATTCTGCCAGGCAATCATTGCCCCTGAAAGAGGCGAGTGCTTCACTTTAACACACAGTAGGTCTTGCTGCCCATTTATTTCGATGCAGGGACAGATGTGTTTAACTCAAAGTCTAGCAGAAGTGTTTGTGGCTATTTACCTAGAAGCTTACGGATTTGTTCAAAGGCAGCCTTGCCTCTGTCAGCCTCTGAGGCAGAACTACCTTTGTTTGAGCTGGTTTTAACCTCCTTAACAACAACAACTGCTATGGTCAATGTCACCCTGGTGCCAGAAAGCAAGACGTTCATGTGGTCTACATGTCTGTGCCTGGACTTTAGCCCATACATAATTCTAACCATACAAAGGCAATTTAGTATATCTAAGGTCATGCTGGAAGAGCAGTGACTGGCTGCTCGGCAAAGCGCCAAGACTCTTACAGCGTATTTAAAAATAAAAACATAACTGAAAAAAGCACTACATCAACTTTTTGGTTTATTTACAAAACCTGAAGGATACCATGTACCGTTTAATAACCACTTGCCTAAGAAGTCTATTACAAAAAGAGAAGGAGAGCTTTTGAAAGTACAGCAAACTAAAGAAAGCAGATCTAGAAAACTAGAAAGCTCAGATGAAGTATCTACTTCTCTTTTTATATAACTCAGGATCATTCTTACCCTATTATGAGGTTTATCTACTTTATTTTGTCTATGTCTGTATTTTATCTATCTCATCCAGTTGCTACTATCTAGTAATATACAATTTTATGTGCGGATATATTTAGAATTATTTATAGAAACATGAAATACATTAAAACTATGATTAAAACTATGAAAACACTGTATTTGCCCGTGCAATAGTGTGTGTGTCAACACACACATCTACTGTATTATTATTACATACCCATATAATCTGTGTGAGTATATATATAAACGCACACTCAGTAGATATATTTCCATATTCACATATACATAAAACAGTGGATGACACGTCCCCTGATAAAACCTGTTATTTCAACACTTCAAGTGAAAAGTGTTAAAATAAATGGCTCATCACATACAATGTGTTAAAATAAATGTTTATTTCAACACTATGTGTATCATAGCCATTTATTTCAACACTTCCCGTTTCTCAAGACTCACACAACCAAGAGCAGGAGAACCGATATTTATAGTTAAGGTAGTTGAAGCACACAGCCCTACTCATCTGCTTGCCATAGGATGAGTAGGAAGTTATTTGACACTTTTTTTTCTCCCAGCAATAAATGGAAACTACCTACCTTCACTGTTCATGGGGATTTGCATGTGTCTGTATCTGGTGGGCTGTATCATCATTTGGAAAGAAGAAGGGCCATACCAGAATCTGCTGAGATATTTGCAAAGCAAGTTGCTGCTACCAGGGTAAGGTTGGGAAAAGAAACGAAATATGGGGGCTTTTGACAATTTCACTTTGCAGTTTTGGAGTTTGGGCACAATCTGGGCAGACAGAGACTCACGTGAAGAGCAAAAACTAGAGCTGTTCATACTGCAAACTGGAAGGGATGTAATTTTTGCAGGACCACTTACAATCTGGTGATCAAATTATGAGTTAGGAGAGAACAGCTGGGTTCCTCCTCTATCCTGATGAAAATAGTTTCTTGGGAGGATACTTAACTCCCAAGAGTTGCCTTATTTATTCTAACACAGAACCTGAAGGAACTTTGGAGCAGCAGCTTTCCAACTTTAGGTGGTCTCTAAAGTACAAATACAGTCATCAGGAGCTTCATGTTGTTGTGTTTAGATTACTGCCAGCATCTGAACTTGCTCCTACAAGCTGAGCTCAGACATTACATTATATACCAGTGTTAAACTAGCACCAATTTCCTTCTCTGCCTTACTTTGAGAGGAAAGCACAAGAAGCTCCCTTTCTCCTGTAGCTCCCACTGGAGGTGGAGCGCAATATGCCTTTATAGATCAGTCTCTAAGGGACAGAGGCAGGATGAGGATGGAGAAATTTAAATAACTCACAAAATATGCACAAAACCTCCACAAACTATGAGTCTCCTCTGAGCAATATGTAGTGCTAACTTGCCTGCAATGTTTTCTTACAGCTTTCCTCCTTTGAAAAACTCTCAAAGCATGATTAGAGATTGCCTAGGCCCTAGCAAGACAGTGTGGCCTTAAGAAGATAAACACTTGGTGGGGGGTTCTCTTTTCTTTTTCTTGTACTTTTTCTTCCCTGAAATTGCAGATCTATGTGCTGGTCTGGACAGAGCACCAACCCACAAATTAAACTAATGAAATGTTAGCAAGGACATTGCAACCAGAACACACTGTCAGAAGTCTGTTTTGCACCCAGACAATGAAAAATTGAGACCACAGTTTCATCAACCCACAAATAAATTCACTGCCTTGAGCTAAGCCACTGCACAGTGCTAGTTGCCTATATTCAAACATCTCTCTTCCTGTAAAGTTATCTTCCCCCAGTGTCACCTTTGGCAGATAAAACACTATCATCATTTTGTAGCAGTATAGTGTACAATGCAATGAAAGTTCTCCAGAAAATAATAAGAAAATAAAAGAAGAAATAATGTTTTCACCCTTTCACTTTCCTCAGATGCGATTAGTTCCAGAAAGAGGAGGTATCATCACTCCTTTGAAGGCACTGTAGGTTATAAGCTTGGTCCTCAGAAGTTGGCAACATGTAATAAAAGTGCTTTATTCCTAAACATCAATCAGTCTCAAGAATGGCAGTTGTTCACAGAATGGTAATAATGGAAATATTCAGCTAATAAATACTGTAGAAATTAAAACACTGTAAGACAGACATGCAAGAATACTTTCTTATAATTACAGTTTTATAACTAGGTACATACATTTCTAAATATTTAGTTCCTCACCCTTTGGTATTTTTGTAATGAAATTTACATGACAATACTTATTTTCCATAAAAGAAAAGGACCCCACACACACTCCAACAAAGAATTGATGCCTTGGCTTTAACTGAGACCTTGGCTGCACATGGATGATGATTTTAAAGAAAGACTTTTTCTTCTTTTCCTTCTCGTTAATAACCTTCACAATTATAGGAAGTTTCATGCCATTTCTTTAGCTGAGAGTATACAGCAAACTGAAGAGTTAATGCCTTAATGAAAGCAAAATAATAACACGTCTGTGCCTTGTAAACTATTTGTGCCATAAAGGAAGCACAGAGCTTATTTGCAGAGGCCTTTAGTAGCTCTGCATATACTACTGAAGGTTGGTAATTAAAACATGGGTATCAGTCCTGCTTGTGACCAGCCACACAACTCAATGCTGATTGAAATTGTACACCTGTACCATAGCTCTGCTTTTTGCATTAATAAAAAATAACAGCATCAATAGGCTTAAATACTGATGTGTTTGATGTATTCAGAGCAACAGAAGGGGATGCGAGGGAATTTAGTGCATTGCTCTGTCAGATCATTTTAATTGTTATCCAATGAGGGCAGCTCACAGGGTGAGTAAGGGACTTAGTTTACGTACTTACTCATCCCCTCAGCTTGCACTGAAGAAAAGTGATAGCAACACAACACCTAAACTCCAATTCACTGGTCTTCAGATCAAAGTAATGGTCAATTAACAGAAAGCCAGGGGCCCACAAAGTCTTTGTTGATTTAAAATACTGATCAGAACACACACTGCTGCTGCTAAACACATACCAGCAATATTTTGCACTTCCCCAGTGCTTTTTAGGAGAGGGTATCCAAATATTATGGGAAGGTACAATATTTTTATCTCAGAAAAGAGAAAGGGCACAAGGGCAGGCCTGGAAATTTGTGTGTGAAGAAAGCAATTCCACCTAAGCAGAAAAGGCAGCAGTCAGCCGTCCTGGCCACAGACCCCTTGGCCCAGGATGTCATATTGCTCTTTTTTCTAAAATGGTTGGTAATTTAAAGGATACCATTTTAGAGGTGTGTTTTGTAAATTAACACAAACAATCTCCTCTTAGAAGTAAATTACATACTAATATCCCGGGCAACTTACTGCATGCATTTTCATGGATGAATTTTTAAGCCCACCCAAACCACAGTCTTAAGCATGGGAGTATGGCTGTTCAAAGAAGCACACAGGGCTGTTGTTGACTGTTGCTGTCACCCACAGAGCAATTATGTTATCATTCTTTCTTGTTTTTCTCTAATTGAAAATAAAATGTATCTGAAAGAACTGATTCACTCTGGGGCAGTATCTTTGGGCAAAACTGTGTTGCTTCCTTGTTCTTGGTCATGCAGAATTATTAGGAATTCTGAAGGTCATTTTGAGTAATCAATGTACATGTGAAAATGAAGAGATCCCATTTGCATGAGCTATCGCTGATATAATACTGTGTATGGAAAACTGAAAGAGGAAGACTCACAAAAGCATAATGTTCCATGTGAAACTCTAACACATCTGTTCAGCACTGAAAAGCCAGCATTTAAGTCCAAAGCACTAGAGAGCCGAGACAAGTGCATTTTTGGAATCAAAACAAATGTTGGTAATTTAAGAAAATACTATGAAGCACACAAAGACTGTACAATGCCATATGTTGCACAATGCATCTGGTAATCAGTTTAGTGTATATGCCAAATTTACTAGAAGCCCAAGTAGGCTTAAGTTCTTTATTCAGAAATTAAAAAAGTAAACTACAAGCATTATAAACATGGTGCACTTACAATTAGAAAAAAAGAAAAAGTCAATTTTTCTTTTTACTTACAGAACACAAATAAGAAATTATCTCTTAAATTATATCCCATAATGAATATATGTCCAAGATCCACTTTTGATCAACAGCTTTCACAGACTCACAGTTTCAGGACATGGTATGTTCTACAGTACAAAAGATAAATGTGATTTTTAAATTATTTTACACGCAATGTTTCCTTCTATTTTGAAGGCTTGAAGCCATGAAGGTTTTATGCTGTCATTTAAGATTCTATAAACAATACGTTACTGAAGATGTCATCAAAAACAGATATACAAGCAATCTTGCATGTATTTCAGTCCTAAATCAAACATGAATCCACAGCTACAGTATTAAAAATACAGTAGAAATCCCCAATTCAAGTGGACAGTATCACCTATAAAGCCAAAATAAATGGAGTAGGATAATAGTTTTCAGGCTTGGGTTACAGTGTCAACGCAGAGACTTGAGCTGTGTTAACTCACCAAGCTTGATCTTGCTTGCCAGAGCATGCTTGTCAATATTTAGCTCCCAAGGAGCATGTCACGAGTCTTTACAAAAACTAGTTTAAATACAAAATACTATAGCAGCTGCTGTGATCTTTTTTCTAACATTGAGATTAAATTGCTGAAATTTGTTTTGAGCTTTTTAAACCAGAAAACGTGTGTCATATACCTACTGTAACAAGAATATGTGAAACAGCATTAAGGGGTTGCAATGCTGTTATTAGGGCTTATTAAAACACAGAAAAACACTAGACGCTTTACATTAACTGATTGGAAGATATTTTAATGTCAAGCATACAAATATCACTTTCTTCTGTGATATTATATTAAAAAATGGATTGGGACAAAAATAATATGCATCTGTGTTTTTGAACAAAGGACTCTACACCTGCACCATAAAAAAAAATTAATCTCTTACTTGCCCAATCACAGGATTTTCATCCCAAAATGAAGGCACACAGCATCCTAGGCATCTAACAGAGGTACCTAAATCAGGAATATACTAACCTCAAATTTCTGATGCAGTCAATAGAGTGAGGAAGAAACCCACCTCCTTATGTTGACAAGGTAGAAGATTAAAAGTCTCCTAGTGAAGGGCCTGAAGTTCAGTGGGATGTTCCTTGGTTAGCAAATATGCTCAGAGCTGCCCATGAGAACCCTGATAGCAACCTGTATCTTAGCAACTCCTTGGCTTCTTTGGGGACAGCCTGGATGGGCTCTCAGACACACAGGTGTCCTGATAGGAACAGCAGCTCAGGAAAGCAATGCTGGTAGCGTAAGCAAGAAGAGAGCACCACTACTCTCTGCCTTCTCTGCCTAGCAAACTTTTGGTTCAGTAAATCTTATTTACACAAAATAGAGAGAAATAGCAAAGGACATTGGAGACAGCCCTGGAAGAAGCCCAAGTTTGGAAAACAGACTGTAAGAGTGACAATTTGATTTTTGAAGACCCTTTAACCTCCCCACAGCATCTGACTTTAATGGTAAACTGGGGATGTTCTCAAAGCTGTGAAACAGAGAGCCTGAAAGAAAAGAAAAATAAAGACATCAGAAAGAAATCGGTGCCAGCCCCATGCAGGAGGGAGCTCCTTCTTAAAATGCCCCTTAAGATGGAGCAAGACTTGGGTGACTTCCCCACCTCTAGCAGGGTTTACCTCCTCTCTGGATACCTGCCAAGGACTGATTCTCTAAAGTGGTTTTATGAACAACAAAGATGCAAATGATCTCTATGTTATTTCAATAAACCAGATTGTACCATCTAGCAGGCTTTTTCAAAATATTTTTTAGGGAAAATAAGTTGCCGCCAAATCCTCCTTAGAGGTCTGAATTCTTCAGAACTCACCTTCAATAAGTTCTGAAGAAGCTGTTCAATTTATAAGAAAAAGCAACCAATTCTTAAATGCCTTGCCTGGTAAAGCCTTCTCTGCAAGTGCTCCTGATGCACAGAATTTATCAGGGCCTAGAATGAGAAGTAGTACCCCCTATAAAATCTAAACAGCTCTTGAATGGGCATATATCCAAAAATCAGTGAAAATACTGCCAAAGCTGGTGCATTCAATAGGCAGGCAGCTGACGTGGCATTGACAGTGTAAGCACAGCAATAAAGCATAGGGAGTAAAATAAGCTCAGACCAGCCAAAACATGGGTTGGAGTAATCATACATACTTTTGAAAACAAATAGGTCACTCAAGACAGCCATGAACTGGCCAGACAAAATGGTAACACAGTTCACCATGACTTCACCGGCACGCCTGCTTGCAAAAACCCCTGCAGCTTTCCCCTCGTTTTGAGCTGCTTTACCTCGCTGCTAAGTCAGGTATAGTACCATACATTTAATGGATATGTCTCATGTAATTAAAAGCACCCTCTCTATACAGCTGCCACAGCTGCACGACGGATTTCTCATTCTGAAACAGTGGGACACCGCTCTCAACAGTTCTCACGCGACTCTCACTTAACCCAAATAATGGTGGCTCAGTCTGTACCTATGAGTGTCTTTTGAGATTTAAACAAGACTTAGTAAAGATAGTTGGTTATACAGTCCATGGTAATAGGGAAGACATTTGCAATTACCTGGCAACATAGGAACTGCAAATGAAACAGAAATTGGAAAACCAAATTACTATGGCAGGCTTCCTAAAAGATTTTGTAGGATCCATTTGTATATCCTGTGTGTGTGAGTAGGGTGTCTGTATAGCTCATTCTATACAATGGTGTGCTTGCATGAAAAGATATATTAAAATGAACTTCCCTTAGCTTACTACTATATATTAGCTGTATTCTTTTGAAAGGAAAAAAAATGTTCAGGTGGTTGTGAAATACTTTTATAAATGCTTCTGGCAATAATTCATCTGGCATGATGTGATGCCCAGTGAAATACAAACCCAGGATCTACCCAGTCAAACAAACATGCTGTATTTTGTGTTCGGTACTTTATGTGTGAAGTTGGCATTAGGATTTATTCATCATTCAAGTAGAATACTAAAAAATACAGAATATTAGCAGGATTTAGGTGAATAAAGATGTATTCACTGTGGTGAGTTCATCATAAATCGTAGCTAAGCAGTGGTAGAACTTTCAAAGGTTCCTCCTACATGGCTGCAGGACAGCAGCAACAACTGTGTAAGAACAACCTTCTGGTGCTCCTGGATATAGGTGTATGCCCTGGGTTTAAAGTTGTATCACGGATTATTCCTGTTGTGTTTTTTTTTTTTTTCCTAAACCCCTGTATTTTATCTGAATGTCACAATATCCTGCAACTGGATTAACCTCAGTAAGCACAATTTCATGTAACTGTAAAGTCTTCTCTTCAAGCCACTTCCTGACCCATTTCTATAACATATCAATCCAGTGTTTTGTAGGTAACAAGAATGGTGGGAACCCCAACATCCTCACAGAGATGCCTAAACCACTGAGGCTACTAAAGTTGGTGAATCAGGTGGAGGAGCTAGCACACAATACAGAAGCTGGGGGGTAGAGGCAGCAGTGGTAGTAGCCCCAGACTGATAGCAGAAAAGAGCAGTCAGTTGGCCCATCCTGCAAGCACAGATGTACTACAGAAAGAAGGAAGAAGAGAAGGAAGTTCCATGCTAACATATGTTAAGTAAGAAGTCATTTTTCCATTTAATTGTTAACTCATATTTTGATGTTAAATATATTGTGTTTTGGGTTTTTTTTTTTTTGTTTTTGTTTTTGTTTTTTTTTGTTTTTTTTCCAGAAATGTAAAAACATGTTTATTCTTCAGGCAAGATGAGAATATGTCCTCCACTGAATACAGATGGGCTTTACAACCAGTATATGCCACATGGTGACTACAGAAAATCAATATGCAAAGAAAGATATGAAAAAAAATGAACATGCTTAAGACATACCAGGTCAGTACTCAGGGGTTTTAAACTCTGCCGATACAATTGTTAATCAGAATTGTTTACAAACTCTGCCAGATTCTTATTTTTGGGGGGGAATTACAATTAGAACTTCTGCTCTGTGAGTGGCAGGGACAGTTTATAATTTCCACAGAAGATGGTTGCCTCATTGATCACTCTCAAGTACCACCTGTATCATAAACCCTGCTGTTGATTCGGGTATGGAATAACAAGTCAGCAGAAAAGATAACCGTTGGCCCTGCACAATCAAAGGCAGAAGCTTTTTACACTGACATTTATTCACATGAATTTTAACTCTATTTCCTTTGTCAGGTCTTTCCTCTGCCTCCTTTATTGAAGCTCCCTGAACTTTCATAACCTGTATTCAAGTTCAAATCCATCACACATGTAACACTGCAGCAAACCTTTGCAGATCTCCAGGCCAAGTTGAACACTACCACCTGAAATTTTCATCCTTGTGCTCCAGCCCATGAGCATGCACTTAGCCACTTAGAATTATTGCTTCTGTATAAAACACACTTATGCATTGCCCGGGATATCAAGAGCGGAAATCCAGGCCTAACTCGACTACAGGAGATCAGCTGGCAAGCCAGAGTGATCTTTCTACCCAGTCACTGAGCTGGCATATCCTAAGGCACGCAGTTCTCACAGTTTAGACATACTTTTGTATTGAGTAGCAGCCTTTTAATTGCATGAAAATCTGGAGAGTTACACTGTATGCCACCGTGGTCTCTAGTCCTTGTTCAATCTACACTTGGAAGTCAAAAGATATTTTGACTTCACTGTGATTATCCAGGGGGAAAGGTGAGCAAGATCAGATTGAGATTGCTGCTGAGACTTAATGGAAAACAAATCTAGCAGTAGACTTCATCAGGGCTTTTCTTGATTCTTATTGTTTTAATTAATGTCTATTTGAAATTCTTGATAGTATTTTAATTCCTGTGTTAGAATGAACTAAAAAGTACTTAAATGCCAAGTATTTTTCAAATAAATAATTCATAAGACACTTAAAGCGGTTATATTTAAATGACCTCTGAAATTAATTATAGTAAGTTTTTTATGATAGAAATATATCAGATTTCAACACGACTATCTCCAAAAGATATGACACAGAAACATTCTGAGATATTTTCTGAGTGTGTGCTTGGAAGACTGGAAGAGGTGATCAAAAAAGAAAGAGACACCTTCTCCCTTAGACCTGACAGACACAGAAAGACAATCAATGTGTGCTGGCAAAGACAACATCAATGGGTTCCATCTTGCTGATACTACTGGAAGGAGAAATTTTCTGTTCCTGACTGACTTACACCTCCTCATCGGGTCATAGTTTGCATTCACCTCCACCCATTACTGCAACCAAATTTAAATATAAGACCCTGCTCCATCAGCCTGCTTCAACATTCTTTAACTTCTCTTTTACTTTCTCTATTAATTTCCATTCTTTTTTAATCAGACTGTATCTCTAAATTGCTATAAGTATAAATTGATATAAGAGTAAGAATTACTCTACTTCAACATGGTAATCCGTAGCATTATATGAACTGATTTCCCATTTTATCTACCTGCACCCAGATTAAAATCACATGTCCTTTCACCAGTGCTTGGAATAGGTAGGCCACACCACCCCCTCTTATTTTTATCATATTATGTCTGAGTAGAGTTTATGATTTTGTTTGAGTCACCTTCCAACATTTGCCTTTGGTAGTCATCAGTAAGACCTGATAGCTTAATGGTTACCTATTTATTAAAAAAAACTCACTCATCTGGGAAATGAATTATTTCAATTGGACATATTCTCTATGAGCTTTAATGTAAACAGTAAATCCAGAGTATTTAACAATGCTAGTTTAGAGATTAATCTAATTACAGGCTATTAAAAGAGGAGAATATAGCCAATTGCATTTCTAAAACCCTGTGCAGACCAGCAATAGTTAATGATGATTTGATGGTTTTCTAGGAGTTTGGAACAAATACTTAGCTTTTAGTCTGAGAGCAAGACTGGACATTTCTGTCTGATGCTTGGGGGATTCAGCCAACTAACAGATACATTTGGTGAAGAATCTCATTCTAGTCATGCCCTCCCTTCCTAATTTCCCTTTTCACTGTTTTGTCGTCTTTGCCTGTTCCTCGGGGAACCGAGTGATTGATAGCCTAATCCAATGACTGTATTACAGCTGCCTCAACTTGGACTCTTTTCCTTATCATTAGCAGTTAGCCTATGGTTAAATTCACAGCTCACTGCTTGGTACAGCCCCTGAGATTTAAGGGTCTGGCCTTTAGAAAATATTTAACATAAAATTGAAATCTTGACATACTGAGAATTCAGTTCTCTGCAAGGCTTCTTTAATTAATCCAATGTACTGTACCATTGTTCTATATGAGGCTGTGACATGGTGAACTGTTACTGAAGCTCACAGAGATGTATAATTCTAAATTAAACACTCACTTACATGTACCTACACTGCATTTGTTTCCCAAGTACATGCGCATGAATGTGAAAATTTAAATTCAATCTATAACAATAATAAAACACAAACCAATTACACATGAAGAGTAAAGACTGTTCATTCATTTCAAGCTTGGAATGGGCTTTTTCAAAGTAAAAGGAGGAGAAAACACAGCTTTGTTCAAACGCTGTGTGTAAAGACTCATGCTTCATTCTTTTTCCAGGACTCATTTAATCTTTTGGTGAATGAAATCAATTATGATCATTTTTAATCAACTACAAACGGCACCTGTGCTAAAAGTGGAAAGCATTTTCTTTGTGGGAAAGAAATTGGCTAAAAAGATATTGAAAGTGGAAAAATATGCTATGTTCTCTGACCTTATCTGAAAAATAATACTTATTTTTAAATAGCGATGGGAAGGATGTAGACCTTGATCTATGCTGTAAACCTTTGCCCTACTTCCAGTCAGTCGATGAGCTGCAAGCTTCTATGAAAATGGCAGCTGAGTCCCAGATGAAAAATTATGCATCTCATAAACTGCTATTCTGCTGAAATGTCAAGCTATGGCAGGGCTGTACCTCAAACTCAGCACTTGGCATTTTCCTTCTGTCTGCTTTGTTGCCATGAAGCAAACATGAACAGTGAGGATTTGTGTAGGGCAGGTAGCAGGCGAGCTCCCTGTCAAAAATCTATTATTAGGGCTCTGATCTCTCCTGCACAGACCAGTGACGGCAGAACACTAAGAGAAATCAGACTGCTGCAAGGACACCATGGAAAACAGAGGACTCTTTGTGAAACCTGACATAATATATGCAAATAAGGGCTTTTAATGGCTGAGCTACATTTAACAGAAATAATAAAACAAAATTAAAATTGTATTATGGCATATATTTGGTTTTTATTCCTATCCACACTGTTTTATAAATATAGGTTAATGTAAATAGTCTTTAATTCTCAATAAATATTTATACTAAACAGAACTGCCTATGCATACATACATTTTGTTTTGTTTCCAGTGATGGGCAGCTTTTCATTCGTTGCTATTGACCAAAATCTACACTGAGCAGCCACTGAGAGAACTGTGATTAGGAAAGTGAATGCTCTTGGCTTTTTTTCCCCACTTTTCTTTTAATGATGTGTCATAAAATTAAAATTAAAAGGCAGCCCTTATTATTATAACTTCAACTTTTCCTCTTTCAATATAATTCATACATTTCAGATTAGAATGTATGCCCCTATTAATAATGTCAATTATTCATATAATGTATACATTTTAATTTAATGAAATAACACCTGCAAAGCGTTCCCTAAAAAGTCACAATTGCTGTCTGACAGTGTTTTTTTGTAAAAAGAGACAGCTCCACTAAGTTACTTCAAAAGTAACTAAAATTAACTGCCTCTGCTGGCTTCCAACAATTATATGTTCCCACATTCAGTGACTGAATCTGCTGTGTAGGTATATTCCTTCTGACATCCCTTGTGGTCAGCTATGAAGTTATAACACACAACTTTCCGAATTTCTCTTGTTCTGGAAAAAAATATAAGTATATGTATTCAAACAAGCTGTACAATATATTAATGCAAACAATGCTAAAATGCTACAGAATGTAATAATTGGACAAAGCAATAACAAAACATGAAGTGTTTGAACTACTGCTGTAAAATACTGCGATATTTTAGCAACAAAGCATTAAAAGGTTACATAGCGAGTGCACTGCGGAGAGATCTGCTTTTAAACTATGTTCTTTGCTAAGTCCAGTGTATGGTTTTATAAATTTATCCCCTAAGGATCTGGCTTCCAGACAAAAACAAAGAAACAAACAGATGACAAAGAACAAAAAACCATGGAAATTCAAACAGAAGCTCTGCTCTATTTTGCCTGGAATGGATATCCTATTGTGCTGCAATGTGATGTGTTTCATAAAACACATCTGGAATATGGAAGCACAGTATGAAAGCTCATGAAAAAACTTGATTTTTTTTAAAAAATTAAAATACATTTAAAGGAAACAAATCTTAGGGAAGTATGTAGCTTCTGACAGTATATTAACATTTCTCTGGGAAAACTGCCATCTTATTTCTAGTACCCATAAAATACACATTTCCAAAGTAATTTATACTTTACAGACTAAAACATCCCTTTCAGAGCCAGAGGTCATTACTCCTTGCAAGGATAAAAAAACAGCACTAGCTACTTTTTAAGAAAGAAATATTCTGCATTGCATGCTTATAGGAAGAACTCAGGGTAAAATCTCATGTGTTATATATTCTCAAACCTGAAATACTGCTGGCTCATAAAAGCCCCTAATGGTAACCAAACTATGTCTCTCATCCTGCAAACTAATGATTTTACACAGTTTGGGAAGCCATGTCTTAATTTTAGTGGTTTTCTTTCATTGTAAGGGCTTATTTCCTTACACGTATTTTGGAGGTTTCATTAGGACAATTCCACATTTTGAGTAATGGGCAGTTCCTGGAAACTTATAAAAAATGGATGAAGACTGGGATTCTCTAAGCATAATGTCCTGTCATGTAATGGGGCCACAGAAACCCATAGGGCTACCACAGCCCTTGGGCTCAGCTAAGGCTCCATGCTGCCAATTAGAAATTAATTTTATTAGAAAACAACAATTTGTCAAAATTAAAGTGAATTTTTCCCTGCGACATTTTTGGCACCAGGATAAAGGTAGCAGGTGAAGAAAAATCAGAAGAAGAAAAACCGTAGAGATTTTACGAGACATAATAGTCAGAGGGTAAACTGGGAATCCAGGGGACCCAGCTGAGACCCAGGCTCACACCTGGGATTTGAACCTTGCTCTCCTGTGTGCAGGTCAGCAGGCTGTGCTACTGTAAGTGTGCATCCTGTGAGAGCTGTTTCGCTTTGTATTAATAATTCAATATTTGCAGGGAAGTGGAGAAGAGAGAGAGACTAATCCTACAGTCTAGTGGTCAAACGCCCACCTGGGATACTGGGATCCTTTCCTGTCAAAACCACCCAACAAACAGGAGGGTAGGAAGGAGGAAACAGCAACGCTTCTTACAGCTTAGCAATTTTCAGCTGATCAAATTAGATCAAAACAGGAAGGTCACTGCCCGAGCACTGGTGGGAAGAAAACACTGACTCTGACAACTCAAAGCTAAATGGGGCTGTTAAAGTAATCTCGTTAAGTCTCTTCCTTCTTTGAAAGATTTTATAAAAAACGTTTTAAAAATCCAGAGACATGCCTGTTCTCAAAACATCCCAGGATCTGGCAATGATGTTTATAAACTTTTTTTCTTTTTTTTTAATTATTTTTATGTATTTGAGACAAACCATAGGAAACTACCTGTCGTTTAGTAATTTGAAGAGAATGAAGAAGAAATTCCCTTTTAAATGTCTGTCTTTTCTGGAAGAACAAATGACAATCCTCCTGCACATGGCTGTTTCTGTACGAGGCAGACAAGAAGAGGAGGAAAGAAGCAGCCACGGGGAAGTTGTAGATGGAAAAGCTTTCTTCAGGACATGGCCGTGTAGGACACTTTTGAACTCTGGAGGACAGGAAAGACCATAAGTCCAAATGTCAGGCTGCTGCTTGGACAGGGCATTAATATATTTGACTATCTGCTCTTTGATGGAAACCTTCATCAAACTCAGTGGAGGAAGTTTGCACTCACCTGGAGAAGGCAACCAGCACCATATTCAAAAATGCACAGACATAGGGAATTTAAACACAGAAGAACACGTCCTTTTGTAGAAAACTCCCTTGCAAAGTGGTCTGCTCTCTGCCACTGGGCCACAGACCTTCCCAGGCTGCCAGTCCCGCTGTCCCCCTCAGCTCCCACCAGGCACTATGAAGCACCTTTCTCCCCTCAGGCCCTGCCAGCCATTGGGCAGGAGCCAGCTCTGAGCTTTTAACGAAGTCCTTCAGTAAGCAAAGCCCAGGGCTGTGGTGGCTTACCTCCAGCCTTCTGCTGGCCACCTCCTCTCGCATGCTGCAGCCCTTCAGCTCCCAGAGGAGGGAATGGAAATGCAGAGCAGAGAGGACAGAGCAGGCTTCTCTATGTGACATGGAAGGAGGAATGTCCCCCTACTGCTGATGGTGGACCCTAAGCACAGCAGCTTTTGACTCACTGAAGCAAAAATGCCCTTTCAAACAGAGCAACCCCTATCTGAGCAGGCGACGCGACTGAAGATAGGGAGTTTCCTATGATTTATATGTAAAGAGAAGGGGAGAAAAGATAAGCAAGCCCAGACTGGTCTAAAATCCAGTTTAATACAGAACTCCAGAAATTCCTCACAGGCTGGGTGATGCTGAGGGTCACTCGCTTTGGGCCCAGGTACCTTTCAGACAGCTGCACTGAGGGCTCGGGGCAGCTCCCACCCCACCCACGGTGGTACTGTGTCCAGCTGGGCTGGGACGCCTCCCACCTCTTACTGTTCCTCTGCACCAGACCTGAGGCATTTCTTGCCCAGAAAAGAATTAAAATCTAAGCGACTGGAAAAAGTCCAGAAAGCGAGACAGAGCTTTTGGCTGTGTCCTGTATCTGCTCTAGGTTTGTGTGCTAGAGAACATGATAAACCAGCTGTGCTTTGGTGAAACACATGGAAAATGGACCAGACTTCCTGCTTGTATAACAGCACTGGCTTTCACTTAAAACATTAATTCTCTCTTGAGAGGAATTATTTCAAAAAACAACAAAAACTTACTGACTCTATCAGATAACAAAACAGAACAAGAAGTTTAAACAAATCAAAATAGAAACCCGATCCTTTACACTATGAAGTGACTTTCATGCCAGGACCACAGAGCACTTCCCAACAAGCCTGTAGGCATGTAAGTGGTGTTACTGCCATTTCGCAGACAGGAGAAATAAAGCACGGAAAGGTCAAGTGTCTGGCTGCAGGCCACGCGGCTGAGCCCTGGCACAGCCAGGAATGGACCTCAGAAGTCTGGCCACCCTGCCCCTTGCTCTGACAAGATGACAGGCTCTCCCATTTTTTGTCTTCTTGTAAGCATGCCGGTGCTCTTGATTTAAAATTGCTTTCCTGCTTTTGTAAATTCGTATACTGCTATATCCTAATCGCTGAGCAGAAAGTATTGCCGTGTGTCGCAGAGCCTGTTGGCTCTATGGCTTTCTTTTATGCAATGAGTTGTGGGATTGAGACCTACTGATGTCAATTATCAGCATGAAATCTTTATATATTTGGCTGCAACAATATGCTCTTTTTTTATTATGCTCTCATAATAAATTGACAGCACTTCCAGTGGTTTCATATTTTTTAAATAACCAGATTTGTGTCATAGGTAATGGTGCATCCCAAAACGACATTTTCTATCTCCTCTGATAAATGCAAAACTTCAGGAAAAAAACCCACAAACTTACACACACGCACATATATAAAAATAAAATAAACAAAGAACTTTTCCTTAGGTCCTATTTATAACAGAATCATCAACTACAAAAATGCTGGTACATCCTCCCTTATAGCTGAGCATCCAGGTGCCACTGTGATTTACCCTACATACATGTCTTAAATTTGTGACATAAGCGACGCGCTTTTTATAATAACGCCATTTTATAGATTTTATTAGACAGACTTACAGTAGGAAAGAATATTCAGAAATTGCAACTTAAATGAGAAAATGTGAATGGTTCTACTTATATAAAATACTACTGCAATACTTCTTTTATTAATTTTTAATGCACAGCACCCACTGTGACCTCCTTTATTCTTTTCCTGTCAACATGGCAGGCTAGAGAAATTGAAATGGGCTGTAACTGTTCTCTTCTTGTTCCCCTCTTCCTCCCCTTTTGCATAATATTAAAATAAAACATCTTATTGGACTGTCACTGTGAAATAATCATTATACAATAGGCATAACAATTTTTTCTGATTGTTATCTTTTCCTTGCTTTTCAGTGTTCTCTTAAAAATTCCAAATTCTACGTAGTTATCTAAGGCAATGAGGCAATTTTTCGCTGAATACACTTGTCTGAATTAAAGTTTGTTTAAAAGGTATCTTTTGCTATGTTTCTTATGGTTCTCTAAGAATAACAACAGTAACATAAAATAAAGCAATTTTTGCCTGTCTGGTCTCCTCTGATTACGTTTTTGGGGTGAGGTAGGAGGCAGGTCTCATAAAATAGTGTTTGACTCAATCAGGATGATGCTATTGCTTCTGTTATGTATATTTACTGCTACCTCTATCACCAAGGAGACTAATCTCCATGCAAGTAAAGTCAAGAAGCTCACAGTATTGTCTTTGCAGGGCCAAGTTCATGTTGTCACAGCAACAGAGTGCACAGGGTCAATAGATTAATACATTAGTGTGCACAGGCGCTGAACTGGAGTGTAAAAGTTTTGCTGCTGGTTTTAAAATTAAACTGTGAAGCAGGACTTGGAAATATGGCCTACAGAAGATAGTCTTGTATATCTCAAGGAATAGGCTACAAAAATATGCATATATTTGCCTAATACAGTCTATCATTTTTACCACAGCAGCAAGAGGAGGAAATAACCTCCTTGGAAGAGGTGCACTTGGTGGGAAGGAGGGAGGAAGCCTGGAGTTCGAGCTATGAAACATATACTGCATTTGGATTGTTGATATTTCCCCCTGCACTGCCCTTTCATTAGCCTCTGTCTAACGTGGGGCTTGACAATTGTGACAGAATGAAAAATTTGAGGAAAAGCGAGGGTCACGAGAGAAGAGATTTCCTTCCCTCTCCAGTGACCCTATCACAGTATTCTGATGCAGCGCTTTACCATTAAGGAAAGGGCAACCCAAGAGCCTTCACACTTAATCTGTTCCATCTGTCATAACTATTAGAAACATTGACCAGCAGTGAGCTTTAAGGACTCGGTGCGACTGCAGACATGATATTCTAGCCCACTACAAGGACCTCCTGATGTTTTGAAAGCCTCCAAGGAAGTACCATGCATCAGGAAGGGCAACACCTACCTGACATGCCACCATATGTGGTCCTCAGTCCTCCACCAACTGCTGGCCAAGGTGTGCTGTCTGCTTTCAGTCCCATCAGTCCTGACACAGTGTTGGTGGCTGTAACACCATCTGCGCCACCTGTGAAATAAAAGGTCAGCCGCTTTTTGTTAAATCATGTGTATAAGAACAAGAGAGGAAAAAATGCAACAGAAAACTGTGAAACTGTGAAATAACTAGAAATTCAAATAAACAGCTGAAGACAGAAAGCAACAAACTGTAAGGGGATGCACAGAATGGTCCTTAAGACCAATCCTGGGCTGATAGATTTAGCAGTAGCTTCAAGGCAGGCTGCATCAGTTGAAAGAGCTGTAAGGGCTATAAGACAGCTCACGTGGGAAACATGAGGGCTGACAGGCAGATCTCTGCCCTTCAGCTGTATGGGACAGAACCTACTAGGGTGGTTGTTCAACACCTGGAGGTACCCCAGCACAAGGGTCACCTCCTCCAAGCTGGTGACGCCAACTCTGCACTGACGGAGACAGCCCATATTCTCATTTCGCACTGTAAGGAATGAAACAAAATGAACAATGCGGCAGAGAAATTATGACCATGGTTCTAACTGATGGATTAACACACCTACTTGCAAACTAATTTCCTGCCATTTTGTTCTTTACGGTCTAAGGAAAAAAATAAATATATATACCTTCACGAGGTGTATTTCTGTTTTTTCAGGATGCACATGCCATTTTCACTACTAAAGGTAGGAACAGGGGAATTTACATGGTATGGTAAATGTATAAATATGATAGAAACAGGAGCGTGCAGTCAAACACACACAAACATATATGATTTATTGCTAATATTCTGATGTAGTTTTCTTCATGTATTGCTATTGCTAGAAGCATGGTCAAAAATTAGGAAGCCTTTGATCAATGTGCTTATTCGAAATACAACAAATAAACTATTTTCATATTAGTTTTGGTTGTTATTTGTTATTATTCCAGCAACTCCCCTATCCTCCCCCACCCAGCAAATTAGTAAGTCTGCACAGCTTGTGCACTGGAGTCTGTTACCTTCCTGTGCAGCCATCGCAATATTCACAATATCAGTGACATTTGGGGTCAGCTTGGCAAAGAAAGGAATCTGAACAGCTTGTCTAACCCAGCGACAGATGTTCCGTACCAGCTCTGGATCCTGTTCAAATAGGTCAGATAAATATAGAACATAATTAAAAGTAATATGAACAAAAGGTATATCAAGGAAATAGAAAACTTTGCTATAAGTGGCTATACCATGATTTTGTGAAATTACACATCAGGACTGATGTGTAATTCATCTCTTTAGTTAATTTATTTCACACACATTGAATAACTACAAATCCATTACACAAAGGTTAGTTCATGAAAAAAGGAAAATTTGCTATTTTTTTTTCCTCCATAAGACAAAGTTATCACAAAATATTTGCTTCCCAGAGAGGGGAAAATACCGGTTTGGATGACGGAGACTTTCTTTATCCACTTATTTAAAAAACATATTTCTCAGGTTTAATGATACTCTATGTTGAAAAGAACCAGTAGCCTATAAAATAATGTGAACTTGAACCATTTGCTGATCATGTCTTGATCAGAGAGACAAGGATGAGTTGATGTTGTGAGGCTATCAGAATGCAATTCAGCATTTCCGAACTCTCCGCTGACTTCAGAGAATAACTTGGGATGGCCATAGTGTAAATGAAAGATCAAAATCTTCTCTGTTAACACCAGAAATTGAAATCTTCAAGTGTTGGCTTTTCATTTTTAAGCATTTACTTCCCTTATGGAATATGTTTCACGTAGACAGTAATCAACATCCTTTCCATTGAAAACAGCTCAGTGGAACTAACATTCTGTCTGGCACCTCTAATCATTATTGTTCAATATAAACTCTCAGGATATGGTTTGTTGTGTTGTTTTTTTTTGGTTTTTTGTTCTTTTTTTTTTTTTTTCTGTTGGCTATTGATAATATTCTTCAGCAAATACCTTAAAATTTGCAATATTGATGCATGTAGAACACAGTGCATGATCTGGTTAAAAATTGAATGGTGCTATTAGAAGATTTAGTACGAGTATAACCCTATGGGTAGGCTAATTGGTACCACAGCAATTATTTATATTTTCTAAATCTTTATCACTCTCTCAAATAATTAAGTTTGGCATATATGAATAACTTTCTCCCATTTGGATATTAAAAAAACCTCAGAAAGCCGCATTGCTATGTAGCAACTGAAAATGGGATGAGCCTAAATGAAGTTGAGTTTAAAACAATGCCATGGACACCAAGACTGTCAGCCTAGTGAACACACAGGAAATATCCCCTTCTTTTTTCTTTTTACATCAATGGTTAAATACAAACAAACAAAAAAAAACACACCAAAAAAAAAAACCAAAAACCAAAAACCCACAGGCTGCGTTCCTGGAAAGCACACAGTGCTTGACATAAATAGTAAAGCCCTGAGACTTAGCTGCACCATTCCCATAAAAATGGTGATTTCCCCGCCCATGCAGCTTCCATGAAATATGTATGAACACTGCACTGGCAGAATGAAAGTAGTGGCATCTTTGACTTTCATTTCTGTTTTGAATTTCCTTGAGGCCCAACACAGAAATGAGAAACCCTCTAGAAGACATGAATTCTATATCTGTAATGTTAATTCTTCTTAGAAATCCTTGTGATAATGTTCAGGATGTTGCCACCACATAATTCGTTATGCTGCCTCTGTTGTGCTTATAGTGCTGCCATGAAAATTCTTACTCCAACACACACTAACACTTTAAAAACTACATTATTTTCACCCACATTGAAGAACTTATTGGGAGATCTCTTTCATTCATATAAATCCAATTTCTATCCTACCTAGGACAATTGAACTAGTTTCTTAAGAAATACTACTTTGAGGTTTTTTTTTCTTTTTTTCCCAAAAAAGTAAGTAGAGACTTTCATTTGCCATCAGTTCTGCTTATCCCACACCATGATTAACACAATAAATGCAATGGAAGGGTCTTCAGTTTCTTAAGTTAGTAAACAGTTTGAGTATCTGAATGCACAGCCCATGATTAGACAAAGTCCTTTTGAAAGTTTCACTTGTATTAGTCCAGGAAACCTGCCCGTTTTCAATAGCCATAAACCCACAGGTAATTTACTAGGAAAACTCAACTGAAGGAGGAGAAATCTTTGATTTGACTTCATTTGATATTCCAAGGAAAGAATAGGAATGTCTAGTGAGGAAAGGTGGAAAAAACAAAAAAAAAAAGTTAACACGGTGCTTTGCTGCATAGTGAAACAGTCACTGTAGGAACTGGAAAGGTGTCTAGTTTAACAAAAGAAACTAGAATTTCTGTTAAATTTGACAAATTTGGAATGAAAAAGGTGTTTCTAAAGCTGATTTCTACACACACCCCCACCCCCCAATCTTTCATGTAATTCACTTATTAAATAAATATCATACAAAGATAACACTGGTTATCTTAAAATAAATTACTGCTTGCCCTTTTGCCACCCCCAAAACATATGCACACGTGACAGATTTCGCTACTTCCCTTCTCAGGGTGAGTCCTGCAGTGGAGCTGTACTGGAGCATCCAGCTGACCCAACCTCCCACCCTTGTCCTCTACCTCCACCTCCTTCTGCCTCCAGGTCCCTCCTGGTGCAGTGGGCAACACCTGAGCCTGTCCTCTCTCCCCCCCCTCACTGGACTGACATTGCAAATGTCCAGCAGCCACAACCACTACATGCCTGAGCTTCCCTGCTGCCAGAGCAATTACAATGCAATAAAGCCACCACGTGAGAATACCAGAGCTTTTATGCTCTACGGACAAATAACATATTCTCAAAGAGGAATAACATCCCTACCTGGTTTTACTTGTAACATCACAATTTCTTCTGTGGATCATAAAGAAGAAGTTACTCATTCATTTATAACATTCATAATTTATTTCTGCATTTGCACTGAGGACTTGGAAAAATGCACCATAAGTCATCAGATGGTTGAAACCAGAAGATATTCATGTCACAATTTTCATATGAAATGAATGAATTACATTTGTATAATCCAGGGAAAGTTCACTGGGTGGTATACAACTTCTGCATAGAAGCTTGCCTTTGGACTGAGAATAATTTGCAGAAATCCCATAAGAACACAACTTTTGAGAAAGATTTAAGTGAACACAAATAGAGAATTCACTTATAAGTGCAATCATTGACTAAAGAAATTATTCCAATTTAAAATTACAATCAAAATTTAAGATTTCTGATAACATTAATTTATGTTTTTCAGCAAAGTTTAACTTGGGTGCAAATTTAACATGGTGAGCACCCTGGTACCAAAACCTATTTTTACAGAGAATATGCACAGACTTAATTTTGGTCCAACTCATTTTGCTGATTCAGGGTCTCCCATCTACGTGGATTTCTGGAAGATTGACCCCAATTTACAAATTGCATTTACTGATACTTAGCAGAAATTTGATTTATAAAGCATTCAAGGATGAACATATAATTTGTATAAGAATGAATCTTGAGACCTGTAAATCATGTTACAAAAAATACCCATCGCTGCTAATGCTACATAAATACCTTTTTTAACCCCAATCCAACTTCATGAAAGTGTCTTCAGTTTCTAACACTAATAAAGTGGTTGATGAAGCCTGAATAGTTGAGAAATATTTTCTAAAAAGTTTGATATATACAATTTTATTAGCTGTAAAAACAGCTGGACATTTATATTCACAAAATCAAAAATTTGAACTAACTGAAGTATTATTCTGCTTAATGTAGTACAGATTTTTAATGCTTTTGGTTTAAAGTCTATCATGCTGCTACAAATTGTCTTCATCTATTACACACAGGTTTGCTGGTTCTCTCTTTAACGATGATAAAGTGAGACTGTTACAGAATGTGTAGCCTGATTTTGCTCTGTTTGTCAATCCAGAAGAATGAACAAATGCTGCAATGGACTGCAACATCCATTGGTAGCACGCTTTGTTCATCTGCTGCATTTTACTATTTTTTTTTTAAACAAACACCACCTAAATAGAAGCTCGGTGAAATTATCAGCTAAAACATAATATTGATTCATGCACTGTACCTAAAGGAATCTGTTGGTAATTTAATACCATATAAAGTCTCTTTTGGTATGAGATGTACATCAGTGTGTCTTCTGTCTTCCTGTTCTTAATCAAATATTGCTTGTTTATTCCAAAGGCACAGGAGATTTGAATGTTACAGGGGTTGTCTTTTTACTTCCCTAAGCAGCAGTACAGAATCATTTTTCTTGAATATTCATTATAGCCTTGGGCTAGATGGAGCTTTTAATCCTAACTACTCATTGCCAATGGGTAGATATACTAGAGGAAAAACAACTATTCACCTTTTTTTTCTAAATGATCACATGATAAGCTTAACTACAGCCATAACTATAAGAATAAGTCCTCAAAAATTAAAGCTGCAAGTTGTCTACTGATTGCATTTGGCATTGGTAATGAGATGAATCCCACATCCTATCACCCCCAAGGCAGATACATCCTGCATGTTTAAAAAGGAGTGTGAAAATGCTGTGCTTGGACTAGGTCATCTCTCCTTGTGTTTCATAGAAAGAAGTAACACCATGAACAGATTATCACAGAAATGTCTGGCTGTAGTTTTTTGGAAATTTCTGAAATTTTTTACTATGACCTGTTTTTCAGTTTTCTTGCAGGGTCCTTATTTTTACACTACCCTGTTTCTGCGCAATCTGCATACTGTGTCCAGAACTCCTCTTTGAGGCAGGGAAGTACTATTATATCTGTTTAATAAATGGAAAGAGAAGAGTCAGATAGACTGAGCTGCACCTTCTCAATCTAACCTTGTTGTGGTGCCCAGTTTTTACCAAGTCATTTGCATAAGGACCTGAAAAGGTTTTCTGGCAGAAAACTGCACTTGATTCTTCAGAATACCTTAAACCATAGGATACCTTCCACATTAACCAAGGAATTCTTTCATAATTGAATTGAACAAATTTTCAGAGTATTTGAATAATGCAAAAGATAGAAATACAAATACTTCAGGGTAACGAACATGCTTTTCTTAGCTATGCAAACAGTCCTTGGGAAACACATATGTGTGAGTGCATGTACATATGTATGTGTACAGATATAAAGAACGCAAATGTCAGTCTGAAAGATGTTATGAAAATAGACCTGTTACAGAATTTCCTCCAAAAACTTCAGAAGGAAGGCTACCACTCAGTAGAGTAGATTAGCTGATCTTGTCTAATTGCTGCAACAGAAAATGGACCATATCATGGAATATCCAGTCCATCCCTAGTTACTATAATAGTGGCAGTTCTGCCTCACTAAGAACAGGGTAAGGACCTTTGTAGTTGTGGAAAGTATAAAAACATAACTCTTCTAGGAAAAAATCCTGATGTATGAAGGCTTTCTTACATAGAACTACTGGTGTTATCATTACAGATCATGCTGATGACTTGTGCAAGACCAGTATCCTGACTGTGAGGATGGGAAGTTCTAGATGCCACAGAGAATGATGCAAGATGCATTAGAACTTTGCATGTAAAGTCCTTAAATGTCATCTGTCACTGACTACAATTACCTAGATTATAAAGTTTCAGAAAATAAAACACTTTATTCTATTTAATCATAGAATTGTCTTGATTGGAAGGGACGTTCAAGATCACCTAGTCCAACCATCAACCTAACTGATAAAAAACAACCCATCACTAAATCATGTCACTAAGCACTATGTCAATCCATCTTTTAAACACCTCCAGAGATAGAGCCTCAAACACTTCCCTAGGCAGCCTACTTCAATGCTTAATAACTCTCTCAGTGTAAAAATTTCTCCTGATGTCCAATCTGAACCTCTCCTGGTGCAACTTGAAGCCATCTCCTCTTGTCCTATCACCTGTGACTTGGGAGAAGAGACCAACTCCTGCCTCTCTACAACCTCCTTTCAGGTAGTTGTAGACAGCGATAAGGTCTCCCCAGAGCCTCCTCTTCAGGCTGAACCCCAGTTCTCTCAGCTTCTCTTCATAAGCTTTATTCTCCAGATGCCTCATCTGCTTCATTGCCCTTCCCTGGGCCTGCTCCAGCACCTCAATGTCTTTTTTTGTGGTAAGGGGCCCAAAATTGGACACAATACTTGAGATGGGGCCTCACTTTCCGAGTCCTACTCATTATGCTGTTCCTGACACTGTCGGCCTTCTTGGTCACCTGGGCACACTGCTGGCTCATGTTAAGCCACCTGTCGACCAACATCCCCAGGTCCTTTTCCGCCAAGCAGTTCTCCAGCCACTCTTCCCCAAGCCTGTGGGGCTGCATGGGGTTGTTGTGACCCAGGTGCAGGATCCAGTACTTGGCCTTATTGAACCTCATCCCATTGGCCTCGGCCCATCAATCCAACCTGACAATCTCTCTGCAAAGCCTTTCTATCCTCAAGCAGACTTACTGAGGGTGCACTCAATCCCCTCATCCAGATCATTTATAAAGATGTTAAAGAGAACCAACCCAAATACCTAGCCCTGGGATACACCACTGGTGACCAGCCGCCAACTGGATTTAACTCTTTCACCACCACTCTCTGAGCACAGCAAGTGTATGCAAGTGTAAACCTCAGAAGCCTCAAGTTTTCGATGGCCAAAAAACTATTCCCATATATATTCAAAGGGCTGGAGCACCTCTGCTACGAGGGTAGGCTGACGGAACTGGGGCTGTTCAGCCTGGAGAAGAGGAGGCTCCAGGGAGACCTAATCGCAACCTTTCAATATCTAAAGGGGACCTACAGGAAGGCTGGGGAGGGTCTGTTCACAAAGGCCTGCTGTGATAGGACGACTGGCAATGGACTTAAGTTGGAGAAGGGTAGATTTAAGTTGAATATTAGAAAAAAATTCTTTACTCTGAGGGTGGTAGAACACTGGAACAGGTTGCCCAGGGAGGTGGTTGAGGCCTCTTCACTGGCAAAGCTTCTTCAAGGCAAAGCTCAACGAGGCCCTGGGCAACCTGGTCTAGTTGGGGGTGTCCCTGCGGCTGCGGGGAGGCCGGACTAGATGACCTTTTGGAGGTCCCTTCCAGCCTGGATGATTCTATGATATATCTCTTGCCAATGATCTTCATGGCTAAATTGTGCATTGTGTCGAAGTGTTTGCAATTTTAAATATTGATACTAAGCTACAGAGGACTTATTTTGTCCTTGTATTAATTTAACAAACGTGAAGGTGAAATGAGATTTCTTATGTATGGTTAATAGGCAAATGGCACCAGAACACTGGAAGTCCCTCATCAGTGTGTTCTTCTGATTTTCTTTCTGTACTAGCTTTTCAAAAAAATAAAAAATAAAAGTTATTGTAACCCTCTTACATCTATTATCAATTATCTTTGGAGAAATTTTTAATAGGAGAAAATGTTCTGCAGTTAACTTCCTCATTCAGCACAGTAGATGCATTTTCCAAAACAGTATGGATAGCTATGGGAAACGGAGGGAGTTCTTCCAAGAATGATGTAGCCTAAGAAAACCTTTATAGGTGAGAATTTGCAAGATTCAGCTTTTAAATTTAATTCAAGTACTGTTCTCACTACTGTTTCATTCAACAATAGTCTACAAGAGAAGAGTTAGACCTCCTCTCAATGAAACTGCTGTCTGAGAGCCCACGAGGACTCAAATGCACCCTGGTCTGAAAAAGAAGAAAGAAGAAAACAATCTTTCACTGACTGCAAAAAAACACCATGCAGCAGGTTGACTGTCTTCTGGGCCATGCTACCTGTTCCTTGTGAACATTACAGTGGCACTATCTGCCATGACCTGCAGTGCAGGCAGGCAGAGGCAGGATACATCTGGAGCAGCTTTAGAAAATAAGTAATGATAATTTCTACAGATTCCTTACCTATTCAATCCACTCCTCTGGCTCAGCATGTAGGTCTGTATCTACACTTTTTACAGAGATCCGTAGACATTCTGATGACATGTGAGCCTGATAAACTGTTAGCTTCAATGCTTTTTACGTGGGCCTATCACATATTTCTTTTCCAGATCAAACATGTATCCAGAAATCCACTAGGAAATCAGATTTAAAAAAAAAAAATAATCAAAATTTCTCTGTGTGTGTGAAGAGCTACTGTTCTGCTGTTCCTTCAAATGTGAAGAAAAAATAAAAGTATGGGAAATTCAGCTAAAAATATTGCAAATTAGTATCTTTAGCATTGATCACCTTTTTTCTCCATGTTACTATTGATTTTTCTCCACAGCTATCTTTTCTCTCTCCTCCTATGAGATGTCCAACATTGCTCTCATAAAACTGTCTATGTCTAAACCCACCAAAAATTTCCACAATACCTAAGTAGAGAATTGCAGTCTATCACAATAGCAAGAGAGGCACCATTTCTGAATCTCATGGTTAATTTTACTCACATGCTAGGAGGGGGGAGTCTAGGTTGTGCATTTGTCCTATTTCAAACTTAATTAAAGCTAACAATTTGTTTAAAGCCTGTCAAATTAAGGGAAGGATTTCCCAGGATAGAAGATGAATAACTCTCTACTTCTCATCTGGAGTTAAAAACGCTTCCTCATTTCTCAGGAATTTGACAGCTTTTGGTCAACATCTATTGACCGCAGCTGTCAAAAGAAAGAAATGAGGCAGTTTAACCTAAGGCAGGAATAACAGTTTTCACAGTTGTATGTGAAGCTATCTATATATATTAGGAAAAATTTCAAAAAAATGCCTAAATGACTTCAGAGGCTTTGGGTCAGCCTGGTCAACCCCACAAAAATGTAGCTGCTGGATAAGAGCTTATATCCTTCTGGCTAGAATCTATGATATGATGTGATGTGAAACCAATGCCACAAAATGAGATAACGACAGTCTATGAATTCAGTTCTCTTTTTCACTCAATATTGTACTGTCTTATGGCCTGAGACCCAAAGTGTACCAAAGGTATCAGAAGCCTTTTCCATCTGTTTATCAAAAAAAAAAAAAAAAAATTACTTCAACATCTCATTAGACATCTTAAAAAATGGTACAGGAAAATCCTATTTAGGATAAAAATTCAAAAATGTACATAAATAGATAATTTCATATTTTGTTCTGAGAGGATCAAAATGCTTCATTCCAGGTTAGGCCTTCAGCTTTTACTGATTAACTTGCACTTTGAAACAAGAAGTTTCAAAATGAAGTGGGGTTTTAGAGGTTTATTTTGTGGAAGAATTTCTAAAAGATCAGAGATTAATATGAGAAGAATCAAGCAAGGTCCATATAGTTACCATTTAACTACACTACCATAGCAACAATATATTCTGTGACTATTGCTCACCGGTTTGATTCACGGATATAATTTATTTTCTATTCTCTTACATACTCTAAAATGTTCCTTTCTTTTAACATATCTTTTAAAAGTAGTCTACTGAGTAAATTAAGATATTTATGTTATTTCTACAGAATAAGTGTTCTCTATAATTCGAAGAAAAGCCACTAATATTTTTAAACTGAAGAGATATCATATGGTTTATATAACTAAGTATGTACTACTAGTGAAACACGAAACAAGCACAGTTTTGCTTATAAAATATGACAGATTAAGATGCTGAATTATAGCTTGAGAAATTCCCATTAGATTATACAGACTACATTCTTTCTTTTTCTTATAATCTTTCACTCAGGCAAAACCATTATCATTTGAATACCATGAAAAGATCATATACACATATTTTAAAACATATTTTAAAGTTCTTATTTATTTATTTATTTACTTACTTACTTATAGGGAGTAATGACTCCCAATTTATAAATGTTTTTGCCGAAGAAAAAATCTAAGCAAAAGTCTGGTGTCTTGATTCAATTTTTTAAAAAATATATTTTCTCTGGGAAATTTTAAGAACTAAAAAACAACTGCCATCTCACTCCATTCTTAGATGCTAGGATTTTATGTTTTTAAAGTAAAGATGCAAACGTGGTGTCATGATTTGATCAGCTGCTCTTCAGATCAGTCTCTTCAAGTTCCACCTGGGGGAGTGTAATTGAAAGATTCTCCTTTTTTTCCAGTGATACCAATGTGTCATGGGATAAAATCAAGTCACTCTAGATTAGGTCCAGACTTTAGTCATGTCTGAGCAGAGAAGTCAAAGCTCTGGGCCCCAGTTTATATTGGGAGAGGTAATAGAAGGTACCGACGAAAGCCAGTACTTACTGACGAAAGTCGTTCCTACTTCTCACAGTTAGGCTACTTGGAAAAAAATATTGTTGCACATAAAAGAATTGAAATTTAAGAAGTGTTTAACCAAATAAACCTTAAAAGACTCTATTAAGAAAAAAAATATCTTAATAATTTTCAATTTTAGCATATCCCCATCTCCCTCCCTCCTTTAGCTCTGCAACTAGAACCTTTGAAAGATGTTAGAAGTGTGTCTTACAGTTCTAAGTGTAATAGCCATCCATCTATTCTATTCCAAATGAAAAAAAAGGGAAAAATAAGTTGCTACAGCATTTCCTTATTGCAATATACTACTGGAGCTGCATAAATGAGCAATATTTAACAGTAAATTTTAAAAAAGCAAACAAAAAACAACCAAAACCCCCATAACACTCCAAAGCTTTTTGCCATCTCATCTAATAGATGCCAATATTAACATAGGTCAGTATCCAAAGTGAAGAATACCTTTATCAAAGTGCTGTGGGGAGATCCACTTTGGATGCCTTATTAGCAGCACTGTACACCTACACCCCTTCTTTAACAATATAGCACCTAATGACTGAAGAGATAGCCAACATGAAGATAAGGTCAAAACTGAGCTGGAAATTTTTGATTGACCGGCACACAAAAGTGCAAAACACAGATTTGGGTTGGGAGTTAGAATAATGATAAGACGGATGTCAAGAGCAAGTACAACTGAGACTTGAAAGGTTTGTGGCTGTCTTTAATCAGCTTTGCAATTACTGCCTTTTTCACATCACATAAAAGCTTTTGTTTTCTCCCCCGCCCTAAAAGAAAAACAATTGAATTTATTTTGAGTCCTCTCTCTAAAGAGTTAGTAAACCCATAATGGTTTTTCCAAATTTGGGGGTTGTTTTCATTTAAAAAAAATAATAATTTAAAATATTAATTTAAGCAATCAGAAGAAACAGGACTGTTTGAAAACTTTACACTTTTAAAATCAACTATAAGACTTTTAAAAATACTGTTATATGATAGGAAAAACTCTCTGTTTCATTGACACAGGTCAGTTCAAACTGTCGCAACCATTATTTACAGCTATTGATTTTAATTCAACATTAAAGGAGTCAGACACAACCATTATTTTCTTTGGTTGTTGGGATAAAGGTTAATAATAGTTGGCCTGAAAGGGTGAAGCACAGATTGCCGGTTCAAATTAGCAAATCATTTGTTCTGTTATCAACTGGGCCTAAACATTACAAGTGAAAAATGTGACACTGCACAATTACATTTCATAAACTTCTTGGAGATACTAACTGGAAAGATTTATTTATCAATAGCATGGGTATGCGTAAAGTGTTGGCTAATAGAAAATGCATTTTTACCCCTAACAGAATAAAATATTCTATCTTGTGGTTTCTAGCCAATCAAAATAATGTTTCTCATATCATTGTAAAAAAGTGGTGCGCAGCATGATTATACAATATTTCAGCTCTTTAGTTCATACAGAGGTTACCTGCTAGAAGGCATAAAGGTTTGATTAGGTTTACATCATACATGAAATATTTTAAAGGGAAGCATAGAACTCAAATATGTAAGTGCTCCAGCTACAAATAGCTTTTTCTTGTGGTCAGGTAGGCAGGCTCTCAGTCCTTTCCTATAATAAAGAGGCAGAAAATACCACATAATTGAGAAAACCATAAACCTTCGAAACCACCAAACTTAGGAATTTAAAGCTGATGCTCTGAGAAGGATTTCCCACTCAGTTTTAAAATTATCATCATATGAACCTGCATCCAGATTTGCTCTACTGTAAATAGCAAGCCTCCCAGCACACTGGCTAACTTCACTAGGAGGTGAGGCAAAATCAAAAAAATTTGATCCTAGTCTTGAAAAGTTCTTATGCAGGCAGTGAAGAGACTAGTTAATTTGCTTTATCAACTGGTGGCATAAAGCTGAAACCATAGAAAGAAAAAGCTATTAATGTGTACTGCATAGTTAAGTTTTATTGTGCACCAAGATGCACAACCTTAAAATACTTTATTTTACCTGCACGATAGATATTTGATACCGATCATTTCCTTTCCAGTAAGTCCTGTTTACCATACACCATGGCTATGAACAACTGCAGTAGCTTATGTTGCAACTACATATCCAAAGGCAAAGCAGCCCACAGGATCCGGACATTTAATCCAAACACTTAGCCATGTAGACCACAGAAATACACTTGCCTGACTTTTCTACGTTTCCCTTTTCTGAAAGCTTCCCAGTGCACTAAAATACAATCTCAAGTGCAGGCTGCTTTTTGGTTTTTAAAAAAAGTCATGGTTTTCTTTCTGGGAAGCACTCGCTTCATCATAGTTGGGCTACTGAGGTGTCATTAAAACAGCCCAAATCTTTTTGTTTCCTTTTTAAACAGCAGAATGTCACGAATCTTTTGGCCAAAGTGATCTTCTTTGTGCCATCTGTCATTCACGACATGAATTCTAGCTGAAATGCTTCCATCATAGTAAGACTGAAAATAAGGTTATCCCCAACTTGCTTTCATGTCTTCATGAATTTCAAGGAAACTTACATTTTCTAAGAAAATCCATTTTGTAGAGAAAGCTTTCCATATATAAATAAAAAGTCAAAACACATAAACAGTATTTAAAATCTTATTAACAGGCATGCAATGTTATTAAAAAGTTTCAGCAAGTTGGCAGTGCTGTTAATAGTGTCCTATTTATAATCCCTTTTTATTTTCCATTTTGTCTTTTGAGTAATTCAATTAAAAATCCTTCAAAGCAGTAACAGTGGATTAAATGTTGTCAAGCCACAATATAAAATTACCGAATAGTGTTCTGATGATGAATTTATTAAACTGTGCATCTTAATTCATTTCTTCTCGAGTGTATGAAAAACAGAATTCTTAAGACAAAATAGCAATTAACTGTCATACCTCGTTATTAAGTATTGTCTCCTTTTACATGTTACAAAAAAATAGAATACATTAGCACAAAAAGGACATACAGAACTAAAGACATAAAGAAATCCATTTATATGTTGACATTTTGTCACACCTGATTTCTCAGAGGGCAACAGAAAAGGAAACAAATTCTCAGGTACTGGAGGAAGGTGAGTGAAGTCTCCAACTCAAGAGTGACCACGTAGTCAGAAAGTTTTTTCTATTCAGATCTCCAGTGAAAGAGCTCATAAGTCAATTGTTACTTTGAATGCAACTCAGCAAAAGGTTTACTTTATGAGGAAGATTTTAAAGGAGGAGTGAGTGGAAAAAGAGACACATATGAAACCAGGCAAGGTGACAAAATAATCCAAAGAGGTTAGGACAACAAAACTGAACTATCATAAAGGTGACACATGGCCACAATCAGTGTGGGAGCCAGGAACGTAAGCCCACAAAACACACCCCTTCTCCCTGCACACCCCCGATATCCTCCTGGCAAAACAGCACCCAATGCAGCACATCTCTGCACACGCAGAGTAACACCACCTCCGACTGAGCCAAGGAACCCTTGTTTCTGAGCAGTTCGTGCCTTGTGATTGAATGTTCTGCATCTACCTGAGCTTTTGCCTCAGCTGGACTATTGCAGCTTTGTGGTGGGTTGACCCTGGCTGGACACCAGGTGCCCATCAAAGCTGCTCTATCACTTCCCCTCCTTAACTGGACAGGGGAGAGAAGGCTCCTGGGTTGAGATAGGGACAGGGAGAGATGATTCAACAACTACTGTCAAGGGCAAAATAGACTCAACTTGCTGAAAATTAATTTTTTATCAATGACATCAGAGGAAGATAATCAGAAATAAACACTAAATGTTAAAACATCTTCCCCCCATCCCTCATTTCTTCCCAGGCTCAACTTCATTCCCAATTTTCTCTACCTCCTTCTCCCACGGGGTGCAGGGGGACAAGGAATGGGGGTTGCAGTCAGTTCCTCATAGTTGTTTGTGCTGCTTCTTCCTTCTCAGGGGGAGGACTCCTCACACTCTTCCCATGCTCCTTCTTCTCAAAGGCTGTCATTCTTCACAAAATTCTCCAGCATGAGTCCCTTCCATGCCTTTCAGGAACAAACTGCTTCAGCATGGGTCCTCCATGGGGTCACAAGTCCTGCCAGAAACCTTGCTCCAGCATGGGCTCTTCTTTCCAGGGGTCAACTGGTCTTGCCAGAAGCCTGATCCAGCATGGCCTTCCCACAGGGTCACAGGCTCCTTTGGGTATTCCCTTGCTCTGGCATGTGGTTATCCACAGGCTGCAGGTAGATGGATATCTGCTCCACTGTTAACCTCCATGGGCTGCAGAGGGACAGCCTGCCTTAGCCAGTCTTTACCACATGCTACAGGGGAATCTCTGCTCTGGTGTCTGGAGGACCTCCTCCTCCTCCTTCTTCATTGACCTGGGTGTCTGCAGATTGTTTCTTTCACATACTCTCACTCCTCTCTTTGGCTGCTGTTTCCCAGTTTGATGGGGTTTTTAATTTTAAAATATATTATCACAGATGCACTATCACTGTCACTGATGGGCTTGGGCTTGGCCTTGGCCAGTGGTGGGTCCACCTTGGTGACAGCTGGCACTGACTCCATCAGACACAGGTGAAGCTTCTGGCATCTTCTCACAGAAACCACCCTTGTAGCCCCGTTACCAAAACCTTGCTACACAAACCCAACACAGGCTCCTGTTCGTATTCAATCAGGTTGGACGGCAGAGAATTTCTCTCTCCTACCCCACAGCCTAGTTTTATGAAACTTGCAGAAATTCTGTAGCTTTGAAACAGTTTCTACTCTGAGAAACATAACTGAAAACAGTCATTTGGTTGAAACATCCCAAAGCAACAGAGGGCACTGACAGACACAAAGACAGTGAGATCAGCTAAGATTTATCTTCTGAAGATCCCAGCCAACACAAATAAAAGTAGCCAATAGAAGAGAACAAGATGACATAAAAATCCTGAAACTGTACCACAAACATCTCACTTTGATTATACTGGTTTATACTGGATTTTGGGTAGCAATGTTCCCACTGCTGCTGTAGCACAGTGTAACATCACTCTGCTGTACTTTGCATTAATTTCTTGCAGTAACTGATATAAAAGAGAAGAGAGAGAACTAATACTGCCTTCAGGACTCAATGAATTATACTTAACCAGCATATTATTGTAGGGTGATAGTAGAATGCCATATGAACACTGATATAATCAAATTCTGTTTGGGGCATCATTTATTTAAAATACTTCAAGCTCCTTGCTGGCACAGCAACAGTGAATTAGCATGCTATGCTGTGCACTTCAATTAAAAAGCAGCCTCATCTTCCCTATTTCCAAGGTACAGCAGAGCAAATTTAATTGTGCCATGCAGCCAGTTCTCATCTTTGCAGAGTAACCAGGGCTTTTGAGGTTTTTTTTTGCTTTTTGCTTTTAAGAGATTTGTCTTCTTCTGAATAAGGCAACGTGAGCTTTTATGAAACTTGCCTCCTAATTGCAGGCAATAAACATGAACACAGCCAGCAGCAGGCTGTAGCAAGTACAGTTTAAGTAAAATGAAAATAAAGGTAAGAAAAGAACTACAAAGCAAGTTCATTTTACATATGATCTGAATAGTTAAACCAACAGGATCTGGATTTCAGTGGTCACAAGAGACACATGCATATCTCCTTCAATATAAACTAAAAAAAGCAAACAATTCCCCAAACCTATAGCTAAAATGCTGAGATAGGCAAGGATTTTTCGTATTTTGGAGGTTAGAAGGTATGACTAATTAATGAGAAATATTTATAAGCCAGGATGTTATTAACTTTTAAAATATTTGCTTATAGCATAAAGAATCTCTGTTCTTGCACTTAGGTTGAGACTTCTAAACGTGAGATTTGTTTTTTTGTAAAGCACCCTCTGTGCTTTGGACATTTAACTGATGCATTGCTTTCAACCTGAGATCTTGCTATCATACTGATCACCTCACCCCAAGTGAACAGCTGAGTCCTTGTGTTTCCCTTTACCCACTACTCATTCCCTGTCCCTGGTATGAGCAACACAGTACCTCTGGACAGGAACTGAGCAGGGTGAAACAGGAATGTTTGTCATGATAGACGTCTGGAGGGCAGTTTGTCCAAGCTCCAGGTCTGAGCGGGACTAGTGCCAACACCAGTTGAGACTGACCATGGCTTTGCCTGCCGGAGCCCTGAAAACTCCAGAGATAGAAAGTATACAGCTATTAGACAACAAGTTATTGTACTGCATCACCACTTTGGTGAATTATTTTCCTGATGCCCAAGCCGAAACGTTCATTTGTGGCTGCTGCCTCTTCCTGTATTATCTGACACTAAAGAGAATCATCCTTCCTTCTTTGTAGCTACTCCTCTAGCCTCTTTGTTACTACCTTTCAAGAAGCTGTAGCTGTCCTTTCTTCCCTCTGTTGTTTGTCACTACCTGTTAGGTTAAGGAGACTCGCTGATAGTTTTGAAGACTTTGGATATCACTCATCCTAGTTGGTCTTATTTGTAATGATTTTAGGTATATGCACACTACATTTACTAGACCTGGGGCTTCATCTGAACAACAAAGAATGGCACAAAATGCAAAATAAATGCAAAATAAAACCCAGATTATCCACTCAGTTCAACTATTTATTGATTCTCACCAGAGCAGCTGGACATGCTTGTTGACTTTTAGACCAAAACCAAAAAGTGAAACACTTACATTTGTTGATTCCACATAACAGTATTGTTTTTAAATATTTAATTCCACTTTCAGGAGAGGGAAGTAAAAAACCAGATATTTAAAACATCTTTGCATGGTTTTCAGTGAAGAGACAAAATGTGCACCACAAACACAACACCACAAGTTAGACACTGGAATGTGAGTGCTACCATCTCAGATGTTTGATTGATATTTTATTTTCATAATTTTATGCTATAATTACTCCAGCCATGAACTATAGTGAGAAAGCAATAGTGTAATTTTTTAATGATCTGCTGTTCACCATGTTGTCTTTATGTTTACTATTAAATGTTTTGTACACTTACATTATCTGAAGAAAATTTGTGCATTAGTGCTGTTAAATCTAGTGATGGAAATTCTATTACTATTTTTAATGACATCCAACTTTTATACAGTTGCAGATTGTTATGAAAGAATACAAACCTTAACTTTATTATCAGTAATCAGCATTAGTAAATATAATTGACATTTTATACAGAACCAGCTTTAAGTAACTTATTGGCAGCAATACAGATGCCTCTTAATATTACCCTCTGGCTAGCTATGCTGTTTGGGCGCCAGAGTGTCTGCACTAATGACTTGGAATTAAAATCAAATAAAAGTTGAGAACTGTAATTCAGTATAAAACAAACAGCCATACTTATTACCAATTCTTTGTATCTATAATTTGGGTATATCAGAAATTTTTAAAATTTACAGAGGGTATAAAACAGTGGAAGTGTTTGAGACTAGATAACAAAATGGGATAAGAGAAAAAACAAATCTCATGTTCCCAGATTTCTACACTTGCCCTTAGGCACACCATAGGAATTGAAATGAGGAGGAAAAGTAGATAGTGTAATTAACCTTTCCTTTCCTTTTTTTTTTTTTTTCCAAACAACAACAAAAGAATGGCAGAACATTTTAGACATTATAAACAGTAAAAATACACGTACATGTTTTTCTGCTATTATTCTTCATCTTAGCAATTTCTGTAGTTTCCTGGGAATTTAATGTGCTTAGGCATGAAAAGGGACTGAATCCTTAAAAAAATTTCCTATGACGATATGGATTATGTTATCAAATAGATTTAAGAAAACCTGTAAAACTGTAAAACCAGGAAAGCTGCTCTGTCTCTCAAAGCCTCCCACCCTGACTTACAGGGTGGTAGGTTTTTTTGCCAGAGCATATCTGAGCCCTGTCTTCCCCACACCACCTACATATGACCTATCTGACATCAGCTATTGGGAAAAACACCCTAAAATTAGGACTAGAGCCAAAATACTCCCTTGTCTTATGATGGGGCCTCGAGGGGCCAGCACACATGGAAGCCCCCTGAAGGGCTACTGATAAATAGTGATGCATATATCGTTATTCTATCCAGTTTATCCTCATCTTTTACTTTGATAAACTACATTTAAAGCCACTATAATCTAATGTCATCCAACTCTGAGGAAGAATCTCAGGATCTGGCCCTCTAAAGATGGCTTATTTTATTAATTTATTTGTCTAAATTCATAGATTCTTTTCTGAGCTTTTATTTTGGTGAGCCAGTTAAGAGAACACAAGAATATATTTAAGCAAGAGTAGTATATATTAAACATTCAAAATACTATCCATATTGTATGGGGAAGAGAGAAATTTTATTATTATACAAACATATATGTATATATAATGTAATCTTCTACTTGCTTTATGGATCTGATCTCCTCCAAGGAGAGTCACAAATCCACACGATAGCCCTGAGTGCTCAGATTTTGCATTTGGTTCTCTGATTTTACAATAGCTGAAAGATATGTAAAAACTCATGTAGCCAGACAGCTCCCTACTGACTACACATCTAAGCAACTTCACATGCATATATTATTTCAACCAGTGAAAGCTAGAAATAACACATGCCTTAAAAATAAAAGAAAAAAGAAAAAAAAAAAAAAGAAAAAGCATGCTTGAAAGGAGCCTGCTTCAGCTTCCCTATAAACCCTTCAAGGCTCTCCCTGTCCAAACTGCATGCTTCCATGCCTTGCTGCCACCTCAGGTGGGGACAGCCCAAACTACTCAGTTACAGTCTGCAGAGTGAAGGGTGGGAATTGCATCATAACCTTATAAAAACATCTATATAGGCTCTGCATATATTATAGCTCCCTGAATGCAATTTGGGGAAAAAATTACTAGTAACTATTACCATTTTGCTGGTGTGGTCCTGTAGGGTTTTTATAATTCTCTCCCATTTTTAATTAAAACTTTGGTAAATGACCAGTGGGCATGAAAAACACCTAGATTATTTTCATTAAAAATAATAATCTATAGCATGGAACAGATCGACATAATTGTGCTCACAGAAAACAATAAAATGTCTTGTGCACTGCACCTGACAATATTGCTATGGTAAACCTACACATGAAGTATGTCTACAGTTGCACTGAAACTATTAAAGTTCTTATTGCCTTCCTACTAAAAGTTTTAGAAAGTTAATGGTTTAGTTATCCAGCCACACCTCAGCTCTTAAAAGTTTTGTGTTTAACTCAGGAACTAAGGATAGATTAAGATGTCTGCTATCTCTCTCCAAGGGTATCAACTGACAAATATGTGTCAATTTTAGAGCATGTAATCATGATTCCCACTCTGCATCTCACTCCTTCATAGAATGGTTAGAGTTGGAAAGGACCTTCAAGATCATCCAGTTCCAACCCCCCTGCCATGGGCAGGGACACCTCCCACTACACCAGGTTGCTGAAAGCCCCATCCGGCCTGGCCTTGAACACTCCCAGGGATGGGGCATCCACAACTTCTCTGGGCAACCTGTTCCAGTGCCTCACCACCCTCACAGGAAAGAATTTCTTCCTGCTACCTCGTCTAAATCTCCCCTCTTTCAGTTAAAAACTGTTTCCCCACATCCTATCACTACACTCCCTGACAAAGAGTCCCTCTCCTGCTCT
>VZRU01014271.1:60949-82051 GCA_013398155.1 Pedionomus torquatus
AAGAGTCCCTCTCCTGCTCTCCTGTAGGCTCCCGTCAGATACTGGAAGGCTGCAATAAGATCTCCCCAGAGCCTTCTCTTCTCCAGGCTGAACAGCCCCAGCTCTCTCAGCCTGTCCTCATAGGAGAGGTGCTCCAGTCCTCTAATCATCTTCATGGTCTTCCACTGGACGTGTTCCAACAAGTCCATGTCCTTTCTCTGCTGAGGACTCCAAAGCTGGGTACAGAACTCCAGGTAGGGTCTCACCAGAACGGATAGGCAGAATCACCTCCCTCGACCTGCTGGCCACACTTCTTTTGATGCAGCCCATGATAAATTTGGCTTTCTAGGCTGCCAGCATGCATTGCCAGCTCATATTGAGCTTCTTTTCCCCCTCACCTCAAAACATAGTAAGATGGAAAATCAAACAGGCTTCAGACTTCTGAAACTTTGGTCAAACTCTAGAAAATCTCTCCCAGTAGACCAAATCAAAATTTTTCAGAGACCTTCAAGCTCATGACATTTGGGCATGTTTTAGCGCCCAAATAAATTTCAAACTATCATGAAAACATTCAAAAATCTTAAAACTTCAAAAGGATATTAGTATGAGAATTGGCTTTTGTGCATGTTTATTTTCTTTTCATGGGCAAAACAGCATAGATTCTCCTAACTGAAGTCAAGGGATGTATTGATAAACTCTGCATCACATTCTACACAGCAGAGACATCAAGCATGCATAGTTCCAACCTAAATTCCACCCATCAAGTTTATAGATTACAGAACACAGGCTCTTAAAAGAGAAGACATTAACTGTAGGTGGCACTACCACAATGTATGCCCTATTCTGTTTCCTGTTTCTGAAATGCAGTTGGGATCATAAAATAAAAGCTCTGAAACGAAATGTGTATTTCTCATGTCCTTCAAAATCATTATTGATATATGCAGTAGGTACCGGGTTGTGATCTAAAAGATATCTACAGGGCACTGAAATGGAAACCAACAAATTCTGTCCAAGTGCTTTTTGGAAATTATTTGTTTTCATCTTGTTCCTTGTCAAATACATAATGCATTTTTGTTCTCAGCAAAACTAAGCATTTTGTATATTCTCAGCTTCTGCCTTCTTTGCTTTCAGCACTAAATATTTAAACACATTCAACCTAAAAATCTCAAGCTAGTAATCTGCCGCTTGTGTCTCTCCCCCAAGGTGTAACTATCAATGTGGTAGTGCAGGATTGCTGAAGAGACATGAAAGAGATTGTGGTTACAGTCCTACCTGCCCACAGGCCAGGCCCATGCCTCTCTCCCCCATACCATGAGGACATGATAAATTTAACTCCAGCGCATCTGCACCAGCACCCTATGAAACATGCAAAAGGAGAAAAAATGCAAAATTAACTTCAAGTAATGTACGCTTTCCTGTAGCATTTAGTGTTCATCTTAAATAGATTCCTCCAGACATTGGATTTTTATTTTTTTTTTTTTTAAAGAGAAAGCTCTGATTATGATATCCTGAAAAAGAAATGTGTTGATTACAGAGAAAAATTTCAAAAACTGGTGTGGCTTCCCAAAATCAGAAAGGAAATTAAATTAAAAAAATAAATTAAAAAGAGAGAAGCACAGTAAGGAGTTGGTTCTGGAAAATGCTAAAAAAAAAAAAAAAGAAAAGTAATTACAAGGCCTCAGGGCAGCACTGAGAGCAAGGTTTGGTAGTCAGTGTTAGGCAGGAGCTTCTGCGCTCTGAAGAACTGTGACTCAGTAGTAAATTTCTCCTTTCTGCTTTAATGAATTTAGTCTCTAAATTTTCTGCAAGCACCTGTACTGTGCCATAGCTTTTGTCATTAATATTTTTGTTTCTGAAGACAAACAAAAGAGTATTAAAAAAAGTCTATGTCTATACAAACATATTATTTATGCTAACCCCTCTTCAGCACCCTCTATAAGCTACAATTAAAAAGGCCGAGGAGGTGAGGTGCACAAGAGCAGTGCACAAACACACTCTTCTTTCTCCCTGCTCCAGCCCAAGATGAGGATCTCTCCCATTGCCTTCCACATGGCTGTAACTGGTATTTTGTTTTGCATTTGCATTTTTTTTTTTGCTTATTGAACTGGAGTAACTTTGCCTGCTGTGTGGCCATGGTTCAGCAGCTCCCTGGGCGTGTGAGCAGGGGAGAAGCCATCCATCACTTTCAGGAATCCTCCTCCCACGTCCTGGCCAGCTCTGTGAGCCCGGCCATGCCGCACTGATGCCGGTGCTGTCGGCCTCCGTGACAAGCTGACCTTTTGTATGAATAGGTCGTCCTCCTGCCGAGAGGCACCGCGGTACCTTCTGGGGCTTCTGCTCTTTGGAAAGCCACATCTATTACCTTCTAGGTAGGATCCTACGCGTGTGATTAAATATCACTGCTCTTTGGTTGTGGATTCCAGAGCACCCGAAACAAGTGTGCTGCTCTCCACAGAGCAAAGACTAACAACTACTTTGTGGAAGAAAGTTAGACCACACAGGTTACACCATTATAGAGTGTATTTAAATAACTACTTTTTTTCAAAAGGGGTAACATAAATACAAACACAGATTGGAAATGTCTGTCTTAAAGTTGGACAGCAGTACCACCAGATCATAAAAGAGGAGCAAATGACACAATAAAGCCATTCATCTTAGTTTAAAAGTGTCGCTGCTCCTGTCAAGCATGGATTCCACGAAAGATTTCATGGTCAATTAGATAAATACAGGTATAAAATGGACTAGTGCTGAAGATCACCAAGCTAATTACTGATAATGTTTAATTTTACTTCCCTAAGTCCCCAAAGTGATTTTTTTTTTCCCCCTCATAGGTTTAAAATGTCCAAAGAAAATACAGAAGTAGCTTCCCACATCACCATAGGAGGGCTTAGGACACTGTGAATAAAAAACCTGAGATGTCCAAACATACACATTCAGCCATATGAAAACACAGATACAAAATATCCACACACATATCTACGCATATATAAAAAAACCCCAAACTTATAAAACATTTAAATCTGAGCTTCAGCAATAACGACAAGCTAACATTTTCTTTGCTTTTGTTTGTTAAAACATTTCTTTATTGTTCTGAAAATATGCCTTCTATTTCTTCTAGATACTTTAAGTAGAAAAAACCAATTTTATTTAAAAATAACAACTTTGTCTTACATTCAGATATAGACACTTTTCTGAGTGGAATTATTGCTGTCTTTATTAAGTATTTCTTATACTCTTCCCTATGAACACAGGTACATGTTTTTAGATAGGTTTTTTTTCCTTCAAATTGAATCAAAATTTCAGGTGCATAGTCTGTTTGCATTTATGTAAGATTGGCTTTATATTATAGGAAGCCTGCTGACTGCTATTATATACTCTGGCTTTCTCTGCTATCATTTTTGAAAGTCTGTATTAAAACTAGAATAGCATTAAATGAGCCTTTTATACTTTAAATATTCAAGAGTTTTATATTCAAAATTTCTTCTGGTGCTGTCAAACTAGTGTGCCTGTAGGCAAGGTAAGATCAAGTTAGGCTCTCAAAGGTAGAATTAAATTTTATCAGGGCATCCGTCATAATATACAGTTTGCTTAAAATGCAAATAAAAAGTATATAGATTCAAAGACTAAAGGCTTTCCAGGTACTGCTTAAAAATCCAAGGGACCATTTTTATGGAACAGATTTCCTTTAAATTTACATTTCCATCATTTTAATGAAAACACAGAATAAACAAATTGTAATGGACATGCTTTAAATACTCATTTTTCAGTTTGAATGTATTTCTTTCAAGAAATTCCTTATTGCAGCTCTTGTTTTTAAGGAGAATTAAAAAAAAAGATGAAGAAACACATTCAGGAAACCATTACCTGAGCCATTTTTGAAAGTTCAGTCCAGTCCTCCCTGTTATAGCTGCACATGATACTGGCAATCAGAATCTGAAAAGAATAGATATACAGTCATTTAAAGCCATGTTTTGTAATATAGTACTTCACTGTCACTCCAGACATTAACTACCACCACCAGCATATGGCAACTACCAGCTGTATGCTACTAGCATGAATAGTGAAATATAGCTGTATATTTCACTAGAGATGAGAAATAGTATACAAAGTCATCTATTTTATCCCTATTTTTTAAGCTATTAGGCAAAATCAGCAGGCCTAGTCAAACACCTAGAGACTGCATTCTCTTTGTCATGCGATAAAGTGAGAACAAAGGCTGTCCTAGACACAGAGCCCACCAGGAAAACTGTCAAACATACTTGTTTCTGAGCTCAGAGGAATGAAGTTATTTACTATTTATACAATGCCAGAAGTACCTAGGGCTCTTTAGAGATAGGTAAGACATAAGAGCAAGAGTTTACAGGCGAATGTGGCAGTGTATGAACACAGTATTCCAGCTGACTTCAGGAAGCCAGGTTACACCAAAACCAGCCCCCTGGATTCTCATACTATGAAGTCAAGGACAGGGACAGGCAGCCGGGACTGTTTTGTGTAGAGGCCACCAGGAGGAGACTCATAGGATGTGGGGAAAATCTGGGAGGACTGGGATAATGACAAAGGGAAATTCCAGCTTTTGTTTTCTGACGATAATAATTTTATTTCCTATTTGCTGGCTGTGGCCCCAGATCCCCAAGACCTGTTTCTGTGTATTGCCTTTCCTCCTCACTGCACTGTGAACTTTTCAGGTCCAGGTTCTGCTTGTAGCTGCTGCTGCCTCTAGTATCTTTACTGGGGTTCAAGTTTTTAGCTAAATAACTTCTACTGGGATTCTTCCAGGAGGGCAGTAAGACACACAGCTTTCCAGTTGCAAACAGCGCTATTTACTTTTAAATGAATGCTTACTACTCCTCCAGCCAATTCCCAGTTCAAGTAAACGTTACCTTCTATTTAAGAGTTCAACAAAATCACTTGTTCTGAACCTGACAGATCATCAGACACTGAAGTTGATACATTTATGGAGAGATCAGCAGAGAATTTAGCCCAGGAACTCCTGCATGGAGGACTCCTTAGGAGGATGAGTTTCTCAAGAAAAAAGCAAAAGAGACCTGTATTGCAGCGGCTAAAAGGTTAAATCAGAAAAAGAAATCACAGAACTTCTGAACACACTATCAGCTTGATATACATCCAAAGGAAACACCAGGAGAAGGGAACAGAAAATGACCTTGCCGTACTCTTTGTTTGAACATCTTAGTGAAACATAAGAAAGTTTCACATGGAAGTTGGATTCACAGGTAGGTGAAATTTGACTTTAATCTTCTTGCTTTCCAAACAAGTTATACTGTCAGCATTAATATCTGGGATGAGCTTAATCTGTCACTCCCAGTCAGTATAACACTTCCCTTGAACTTGCCTATAAAGCTGAGGGTTAATGAGTCACTCATATAAGGTAAAATACGGAGAAGCATGGTGCAGAAAAATTATTCAATACATACAATTGTTGGAAACTGTAAACTCCCAAATTATCTCCACAAGAAGGATGAGATATTTAGTATCTTTAGAAGGGAGGAAAATAAAAAGGAAGGCAGCTATGGAGAAAATTAGACATGGGGAGATCACCATCTATTCATTTAAAAGGACAATACCACTTATCATCATCATTATTTCCACTGTTTCACTCTGATGAATCTACCTATCAATCTACCACCTACCTACCTGCTCTGCAGACTACCTACCCATATACCTTTCTGACTGATGTTTGCAGGATGGGAGTTTTTTGAGAAGGAAAGCATTTGATGAAGTGCCTGCTTTGCCTGCAGGTGCCCATTTGTAAGCCCCTCTGGCCTAAATATAGGACCAAGGTTTTCATTAAACACACACGATCATTATTGACCATGCTTTTATTCCACTTTTGATAGAGGAAAAATCTCTCTTCTGTATGATAATTTTTTTCTATTTTGAAAAACCTTATGTAGCTCTATAGGTTAAATGTTTATGAAATCAAATTTGCTCTATGTTCTATTTGAATATTCAAGATAATTCGAGTACTCCAGAAATAAATGTAAACCTCTTTAAAAAGACTCCTAATATTTTTAAAAACAAAAATTGTCAAAAATCAATTTGTGAAAGTATATAAGAGAAACATTTAGAGTAAGAAACTAGTTAAAATATGCACTAAATGGAAGTTAGCTAGAAACCATATCTTGTCAAATTCACACTTTTTATAGAGTAACTAAAGCAAAAAGAAAAAAAAACAACAACCCACCCCAACTCAGACACTGACAAGATGATAAGAATTTTCACAGTTGCAGTCACAATCCAAAGTATATCAGAAATCTACACAATTCAGCTTTAAAACAAACTAAATTTTTCAGCAGGCAAAGTTTTAAGACAACAAGGGTGGCTGACTCTATTCACAAGTAGCTGAGTTAGGTTATGTCAAGTGTTATTAATGAAATTTGAAAATTCTGCTGGCAGTGTACAAAAGAGGAGAAACAAGATTGGTGATGTTTCAAAGAGCTGTTAATTAAGACAACATGTTTATTTAATATTGATTAGTTTTAGCATTGACATCTAAAATTAAGTACATGCTTCTGACAGAAGCGGTGGTTTACAATAATACAAATAACTGAAAGCAAAAATTACATTTCTGCCATGACTGTTCAGATGAAAACCATGATCTCAGAGGAAATAATGAAATTTTAGAACAGTAGGGATTTTATTCTCCCCTTTTCCCCAATTTTATCCTACAACTTGAAATTAAACTTAATTCCTCGGTGGAAACAGCATTCCATGTTAACAAAACTGTCCTTTCTCAAGTGGCTATTCTTCTCCAAAATGTCCCTACAGTCTTTTCATTTGGAATCAGTATCCATGACAAAAAATAATAATCATCATATGTGGACATTCAGGGGCAGTATCTGTGACGATTGAGGTTTGAATCTACTCCTAAAATCACCATGGGAGTTCATAAAGAAAACATAGAATATTATCTCCTATTACCTAGAAAGAGAATAGAAAGAAGTAAGGATATCAAGTGATAAAAAGCGGAGGTTTTATTGGAAAATAATAAACAGAAATGGTATCATGTCAGTCTCTCAGCCTTTTCTCACTATTTTAAATATATTTTTTTAATATACCTTTGGTGCCTACAATGCCATGCACCATATTACCACCCCTGAAACTTTAACAGCCCCAAACAGTTGGTGCCTCATAAAAATCCAGCACATGGCCCAGCCCAGGAGCACCTCCTTTTGACTCCTGAAATTTGCAGTGGTAACCTGACATGAGTTTAATTACAGTTGTTTGAACCACAAGTGTGAGCCTGCACCATGCTTGCCTGGCTTACAAAAGTAGGCTACTGACAGATCTTACAATAAAGCTGCTGCTAAAGTGTAGTAAGTGGTAAATGAAGGTTGACTAAATTGCAGCTTCATCATAGCTTGAGTGAGGGCTGTCTGTGAAACTGTGCATGATTGAAGCACAGTGGGTTCACTGGCCCATTCCTTATTCCAGATCAGAAACACTGCTGGTAAATACCGTTCCCTCTTCTTCATCCGAACTGCTATTTTGCCCACTGTTGAGAGATCCTGCCTACTCCGCCCTGTGGACACTGCTCCCTCCTCAGTGATCACTGTGACATGTCACTAGACAAGGTCTTTACACCCTGACAGTACACAAGGTGACAGACAATTTCTGCAAATGCCTATAAAGGGGAAAATGCATGTTTGTAACAGAAGTGTTCTGTGCACAGGTTTTTCTTGATCATTCATGGAAGAAGGTCTACAATACAACTTTTTTTTTTCTTGGAGGGAGGGGAGACAAGAGAAGGGAGGGTATATAATCTACCATTTAGGACATGATTATAAGATGAATATACTGTAGCTAAAGCACCTAGTAAAAAGCTACATTTCACACAATTCTGTAACTAATGCATTAGTAGTTGTTCTACTTAAAAGGACACTGACAAGCTACTTCTCATAATCCTTAAAATATTTTTTCTCCCTGTTTATAATAATCCCCTGGAAGCTTAAACTAGAATCTATTTCCTTTGTAAAGCTCTCTTTTTCTCTTTCATTATCTCTACATGGACGTCTCATGAATGCAATAGCATTAAAAGAAATAGAAAGGACGATGTTTTTCACTGTGCATGTTTTCAAATGATCTTTCTTCCTTAACACACAGAATTCACTGCAAGGTGTTGCAAAACAAAAGGAAGAAGAAAAAAAAACACCTGGGCCTACTTTGGGTCAATCTTGAGAACATCTATTTAAAGCTAGACAGCAGTAAAACTCTAGATAGACAATTACCATTTGTCCTGTACTGCACTGCAGGGAATAAGGCAGTTTCAGTGCACTCAAGGTGTCTGAAAAAAATCTCAGGAGCCTGGATTTAAATGTGAACACTACCAGTTCCTGCACACAATCCTCTACTGTCATGCCTGTAATAATCATATTTATTTTGGTCATATAACAGGCCACAGCCTGTATTCATAAACTGTTCTTTCAGGTCTATGTATAATCTCTCTGCTCTTCAGGAAATTCAGCCACCCATATAACTTCTACTGTCTCTTCCCTGCCTGTTTCTTCTCATTGCCACGTCAAGCTTGAGGAGGGTTCTGCATCAAGTTCCCATGGATGCTCCATTTAGACACTGCTTCTGGCCGCAGCCTGCACCCCCTTCTGCTTCCTCAAACATCTGCAAAAAACCCTCCAGGATTTTATTTTTGATGTGCACAGCCCTTGCAGAAATGGAATGTCATCTTTAAGAGACTGTTCCTCTGAAAACTGAAAAATCAAGAGAAGTTTTCAAGAAGACTAAAGGACTGGTTTTATAACAGCTACCTGATTGGGAAGCAGAGATACAGAACAGGGTAACTGCTGCAGATTGAGGGAGTGCCGAGACGGAAGCCTACATTAAGAACCAGATTTCAAATACCTGCAAAATATTTCTTGACAAATCTAAACTTCAGATGGTATTTGTGTTTGGGTCAGATGGAAAGACTTCAATTTTCCTTTCAAGACATTTTTCCTCTTCCCAAACAACACAGTATAACCTTACCATGTGACCTACTTAGTCTGAATAAATTCAAACATTTTTAACCAAAATTCATCAAGAAGCATTCACTAGGAAGAAGCACGGCACTGAAGATACAGTCTTTCTACAACAATGGCAAAAATAACCTATTTTGTTCATCACTTACCATTTACACCTACATCTATACAAGCACATTAGGGCAGGAGAACTTCTTGGCAGTTGAGTCATTATTTCACAGCATTAAAATCCCTCTGTCTGTCTGAATGAAGGGTTTGTGGACTCAGTTCTGTCCCATGCCATCTCTCACCCACACATCATAACAAGACAACACGCTCAGAGCATTTACTGAAGGTCCTGCACATGTGTAGCTACAGGAGCACGTGGTCTACCAGGTGCTCAGTGAGAAGTTAATAAAAACTGGTTTACTGAGCCCTCCTCAGCTATTTCAATGACACAATAAAGAGTCTTGCAAATATCTAGCTGAAAAACACACATGCTGCATAGAGATTTCTCATAGTTTTTTTCACACAGGAAAGAATGAAACATACCATAGGCCAGATTCTGCCCTACCCAACAGCTCTTAGCTGCAGTCTCACAGTAGCAAAGAGCAAGCAGCAACTGAATAACCATCAGCACCACAGGATTTTTGGGGGTTGGTACAGATTTTCTACTTTATCAAGAGTTGCACCACTAGCCTGTCTCTCGCACGTCAAGGTCAGGACAAGTCACAGCAGTGCCATATCTTGCCAGCAGAAAGATTCTTGGAGGCTTACTACCACTCGTGGCAGCCCTCTGCTTTTGCAAACGGCCACTGGCTGATCATTCTGAAAATCATCCAGCCGGAATTACCAACGGACGGAACAATTCTAACACCCACCTCACAAAATTAGAGGAAGATGGCAGCAAATATTCTGTATTGCATAAACATGCTTAAACATGCACTATTGAAAAACAACAGGAGCACAGCAAATGATGTAAAAATAACCCTCTAGAAACCAGCCTGATTTTCATCTTGCAGATGCAACCAGGTTTCTCTTTTTCTGTACTTTCTTGTAATTTTTGATTTGTTGCAGAACTGAAATAAAAATAAGCTTCTTATTAAAAACTACCTAGAACATCAAATCCCATGCAATAAGAAAGTTAACAATTGTAAACCCTGTCATGTCTCTGAGAAGCAGAGGAATTATCTTGTTATCAATTTAATAATGGAACATTGAAGTAAATGATGCCATCCACTGACACCAGTAACACTGTCTCTCCTGGGAAATTCATGTCGGTAGAAACTGTCAATCTAGATGGATATGGACATATTAAACATTGTACCTTCAGTCCATAAATCTATTCTTTCTATTCTGTGTTAATAAAAAGATTCTGCATGATGATAAAGACAAGCAATGCAGAATGTCTTGACATTGCTGACCTGTAATTCCGTTTCTCTTTTTTTCTTTGAGGGAGTGGAGAGTAAATAATTTAAAAATCTCTAATCATCCATTGTTTTCTTCCTTAACTTGCACTTAATACATTTAAGAGAATTTGAGTACATGAAAATAAGGCAAGTAAGAGATACTGGTATGTTTATTATTTAGCTGTCTTTCTGCAAGAAACCTGAATAAAGCCCTATCTTTACCTCGTTACTTTATCCTGAGATCTCCAGTTTGTTTTTCAAAGTGAAGTGGAAGTGAGATACAACAGATCGACACAAAACCAGGCCAATTATCAGCACGCAAGTAAGTCCAGAGAAGCTGATGATAGGAGTTTGAAAATATTACCATTTGCCATTACCTACCAAACACACAAAACCACCATGAGCAGAAAACAATGATTCTCTTTTCAGGCTAAACAGAGATGCTTATTTTCAAAGGCAGTTATTTTAGTATGATGATTCTACTCCTATCAATGAGATTCCATCCATTTAATGAGATTATTTGATGGATGTCAGTGAGTACACTGGACTATAACTTAAAATTGAGGCCTAGAGTTGTTAGGATCTAATTTCTTCAAACAAAAATAATTTCTTTGTAAAAATAACAGAATGCTGTGACTTTGACAGGAGCACAAAGCTAAACAGATGGATCTACAGGACTGGCTGCACCCATAGCAAAAGAAGGGAGCAGCTTGGTGTTGTAACCAACCATTCCTCTGCCTCATAAGACTCAGCATTGTATCAGCCACTGTGAGGGCAGGAGTTGAGCTGCCATGCCCTTGGCCCTGCTTGTATACATAAATGTGTAGGCACAGATCATGCACGTGGAAACTGTGGATAAATGGAAAGCTAACTTTCCAAGAAAACATTTAACAAGGGTCCTATCAACCTGGAATACAACTGAAAGCAAAATGAACAAATTTTAAAAAAAAAAAAAAAAAAAAAAGAGACCTCCTGATGCACCTATACGTCCCATGCTTCAGGGCAGTCTTTAATTAATTCCTGAAGAGTGAAAAAGAGACCATGAGTTCCCAAAATATAGCACTTGTGTGAAACATTCCAGGGAAACTCAAATATTTTACATGATTAGAAAAAGCATGTCCATTTCACGATAGACTGCTGAAAATTTTGTTGCTTCAGGTAAACTTTACAAATTCCATTGAAAATTACCCATGTGGCTGAAGGCTTCCCTGCAAATTTGATAGAATCTTCCCAGTACAACCTTTAGTCTCTTTGGTAACGAGTGGAAACAAATACACGGGTGAATGGAAGGAAGAGATACAAGTTAACAAAGGCTGAATCCAAGAGAAGAGTGAAAACAGTTACTAATTTTCAGCAGTTCTCCTTGCAAACAATACCTGCAAGCCCTTGCGGATCTGCCATGCCCCTGCTGTATTTCTGTACTTTCCACACTGACTTAATACAATGAGAAAACAGAGGAGGCCAATACAATATTGGAGGAGCTAAAAGAAAAAGGATATATCTCATTCTACAATATTTCAGACACATGCTATGACCTGTAGCAAAAGCTTTACACCAGGGTGCTGACACATTATTGATTCTTAAGACCAGATATGGAAAACAAGTCTGGGAAAAGGCAATGTGAATTTGTGGATTTTTTCATCCGCCTTTAGAAATTTTTCCCTCATCAAATTATCTGCCCAGATATACACACAGTCCTTTTTAACACAGTTCTTTGAGCACCTGGCTAACTGTTACTGTTTAATCTCACAAGAGCACAGGCAACCCTCTGCAGGGTGCCCCTCTGAGAGGGAGAAGCCAAGTGGAGACAAATATGTTCAAGGGACATAGGTTGCTCCTATGGAGGGAATGAGCAGCCATTGACTGAAAGGAACCCTAGAATTTCTTCCAGTCCCTGACTGCTTCTAAATACGTGCAGATATATTTTCCCCTTTTACTTAGCAGCAAAGCTGCTTAACTTATTAGAAAACAAATTCAGTAGAAAATAAAAAGAGACAAAAGGCACAATGAATAACTTTGTCAGAGTTCCCTAATTCCCTCATTCAGTCAGCTAGCAATTCCCCAGGTCAAATCTGTCTCTTTGCATCCCCCAGAAGTCCATCCTATCTATTCCCTTGTTCCACCACCCCCAGGGCTTCTTTTAATTCGCTTCCTTGTATTTGAAGACTCAAGAAAACTAGTAGTAGCAGTGCCAGTAGAGGAGAAAAACGTAACTCAGACAGGAGGAGGAAAAACTCCTCCTTTTTACACTTTAGAGCCCTGTGATCTACTTCATCATGTGACAATGCTGGTGCCAAAGCAATGCTTGGGAGGAGTAAGTGATTTTGCCAGCCTGGTTGCATCCTCCACAACTCACCCACTCTCTCTCTGTGCACCATGATCATTGTAGTGAAATACCAAAAAGCACTGGTAATATACCTGATTTTGCACAAACAGCTCTTAGGTTAGGCTGTTGTGATAGATAAGGCTTGTCATTTCTTCAGAAAATTATCTGAGGGCTTTACATACTAGCTGCATGGAGAGACCTATCAGTCCCTTAATGCTATTCTTTCCTGTCCAGTTTAGGTACTGGACTTCACAAAGAAGAGAGCTTCTTCACACTCCAAAACTGCCTGACTAATGAGAGAGGTTCACCTCATGACAGGAGACAACCTGCATATGTTCATGGGGCTGGAAATCGGAGAGCTTTTCAATGACCCGAGCAGGACCACTGTGGTCCATCCATCCATCCCCATCAGAACTTTACAGAAGACCACTTACAAAAAGTTTTTCTGAGTTATTTTCCTCTTGGAAAGCATGGATGAAAGGATGGTAGAAAGCTATCAGGAAGATAATAATAACTGTTCTATCTATTGATCTTCATTTTCTTGTGATACCTTTGGCTTCCTCCTCCAGAAACTAGAATGGTTCTTTTGAAGAGCACTTAAGTTTCCATTTCTTTGGTCATCCTCTCCAAATCCGTATAATTTTCTCTGAATGGTCTGGGTACATAACCAATTTACTCTGCACAGACAGTTGGACTACCTCAGTTCACCTCATCTGCTAAGGCTCCTGCCAACTTGGATTTTCCTATGAACCCTCCCTGTGTTATCAAAAAGTATTTTTGCCTCATTCTCTTTGTGATCACTTCATACCCTTGCACCCAGCAGAGAGCCACCTACCTTTAGCGATTTTGACATTAAGCCTATCGAGCCTTCCCCAGGCACAGGAACCTGAGGCATTCTGGTATTTGTTCAAACCTGTCTTTTATCTCTATATTTTGCCTTCTGTTCTCTCACGCAATCTTCAAGCTACCACCTTTCCACTCTTTTGAGGTCTGGTTCATTGCTATCTCCACTGTCCCCTCCTGTGATCTTGCAGGGCCAGTGTGTTTGTATTTCCTTCATTAGTACCTATCCTTCATCACATACTAAGGCAAACACAGTCTTCAGTTCTACTTTTCTGTCACTAACTGAGCTCGTACTGCTCTGCTTTTGAATAAGAATCAACTCTTATCGAGAGACAGATTAGACCACAGCCCAGCAGTAAGGCCATTTCTATAATCGCATCATGCCATCCATCTCCCTCACATACAACACACGTACCTCAAACTGCAACAAAGCCAAATACCAGATGCACTCAACACAGACTGATTCCTGCCCGACTTTCACCTCTCCAAATGAGTTAGAGCCCTCCTGACCTGGTGGAAGACCACTGTTTCTTGTTAGACCCATGTTAATGGGAGCCCTAGGCTCATTTAACCATAAACCTGTATAAACAGCAGCATTTCTTATACAAAATTAATTTCAAATCATTAGTAATAAATTAGCACTCAACAGCTTCTTTCCAGTAACATATTTTAGGAATTTTTAAAAGGGAAAAGAGAGAAGACAAGAAAGTGAGGCAAGCAAGAAATATGCTTTGCAGACTATAAAAATGTTTTAAAAATAAATATTTTCATTTGGAAAAAAATGTTTCGTGTATAAATATCTCTATAGTGAAAATTATATTAAAAGAGTCCCTTCACAAAGAAAGAAACTCTGCTTCCTGTCAGGCACAGAACTTTTCAAGAAGCGAAGAGGAAAATCCATGTTTCCTGTCAAACTTGATCTCTCTCCATATCCTTCTTATTATCCCCTGCTATCTCCCAGCTGGGCCAAAAATTCAGCAAACAACAGTGCCACTATTCACTGAACCTCATGACAGCAGGTCTTCAGTGTCCCATCTGACATATGAAAATCTCATGAGTGGGTAGTTGTATTTTTTTTATATGCAGACAGTACAATTTACTTCAGTAGCTAGCTGCTATGTCTGATGACCCAAGTGGTTTTTTGGCTACACTCCAAAAGTAAAGAACATACAAAATTAAGGGCTGGAAGGGCTGCCTTCTGACTAATATTTCATCCTCAACTGCAAGTTCCACCTACCTCTTCATCTTTTAGGGAAGCTTATCTGAAGAAGCTGAAAAACTGAAAGAGGCCTTGATGTTTTCACTAAATATTTGGATGTTTAATAAAATTGTTACCTAACTTGTTCAGCTTACATGCAATTGGACATTTCAAAATTAAAATGCATTGAACAGTCCATAGGATTATAGTCTCATTCAAATGGAAGTGCTGTAAAACCAACAGCCATCTTATGAGAGATTTTATCAATTACCCAGCGGTGAATACGTGTGTTCCCAAAAAGATAAACTGAAAATAAATCATGAGAAATGTGGATGCCTCTGGCAGAATCAAAAGCAGAAGTCCTTCTAGGAGTAGAGGGGTACTGACAGAACAATATTAAGAGAATATGCAAATATGACTGACATCCATTTTTAATGCCCACCCTTTACTTTGAGATGCACATAATGCTCACAGGTACGAATTTGGGGTACCTATAAAATTCACACAACCTCTGAATATTCTCACCCAAGCTGTAGTTAAATGAAACATTCTGCAAGTGTATTTAGATTTGAGCATGGAGGTATATCTTGCATAAATAGCTAGGTGGCCAAGAATAAGCCTATGAGGTTCTTACACTGCAAGAAAAGCACTGCAGATGTTTTAAATGCTACCCTGAAATTTAGGAATTGAGCTTCAATATAATTCTTTTCCAAACATAAAACCTGTTATGCATAGACAGAAGCAATCAACATAACTACAATTTTATAACAAAAACGTTGAACATAAAGAGAATTAAAAGGAAATGAAACTTGAAATAGATTATTAACACTGTGCTTAAAAAAATATGAGAAAAATATAAAAATAAAACAGAAAAAAAGAATTCTTCCTGGGAGCTGCGAGACAGAGAGCTGCACCAGCAGGAAATGGGATAAAAAAGTAGCCCTTTGGTTTCTTAGAGTTTACATTTAACTTAAAAGGCTCATAACAAATGATGTATTTAGGTCTCCTTGAAAGAAGGCTTTAACATATTTGTTTGGATGTAAATGTGCAGTAAATAGGTACTTACCGTCACATTTTTCCTTTGATAATAAAAAGAATATGCCATCTCCACTAGATATGCACACAGGGTTTAGAAACACAAAGAAGTTACTACTAATTTATGAGTTACCACCCATCAGCACATCCTCAGAAATCAACTAGTTCATTGCTCTTTCACACCACATAGAACTTAAGGTAAGTCCAGTTTGCTATGTCCAAAATTAAAGAAATTCATATTAGCTTGAATTTGCTTGTATTTGCTGCAAGTTACCAATATGGACACGGCTAGTTACCATACTGACACACAGTAATTTGCTATCCCATGGTAATTTGTTGGCATGACTGTGTTCACATAACAGTATACCAGAGACTAATACTATATGAAGAGAGAAAGAGTTTTGCTTTTTGTATTCTGCTGGCCACCTATTTTGCATGTTCAGCAGTTGCTATTTGAACTTAGTAGCAAGTACTGTTCATTAGTTTCAAGCAGAACATAAAAGAGGAATTAAAATATAAAAGCAGGCTGAACTGAAATCTAGAATATGGAAATGTGACAGATATGAGAAGTTTGGTGAAGATGACTATGCAAAAGTTTATGATCATAGTTATTAAACTTTTAAATGTGCATAAAAAGTTCAGAAGCTACCAGGAGTGTTGAGGATGTAGATTAAGATCAGCTCAGAGCCCAGTAAGAATTCTGCTAATCTACATGTTCTTCTCAGTGGATAAGGAAAAAAACCCTAACATCTTGGAACACTGCATTCCCACATTTCACTCTGAATTTGAGATCTTTCCATAGTCCCCCTCCCCAGAAAGCACAGGAGGCTGGGATACAGTCCAGCTGCTGTCAATCAGTCTGAAGAGCTGGCTCCAATTGTGATAGATTAAGCATGTGCCTCTGCCTTTCTTGTCTAAGCTAGAACATGCCTGCATAGAGCCAGCTCTCCTACTATCGAAGGCAGTCATATCAGTGAAGTAAACTCTTTACTTGCTCCTGAACAAAAATAAACTGTTTGATGGTATAACTGCATCTACACTAGGGTTCTGCCAGGACAGCAGTTAGATGCGATTTTATTTTTAGTTTTCCTAGCCTACATAAGTATGTGAGCAAGACTTTTAAATATAGACCTAGCCCTCATATTTTTCTTCATTAGAGCTCTAGCAGATTGCCTAAAATGTAAACCACATCACAGAAATTAAGTGCAGAATATGGACAACAGGAACAGCATACACTTACTACTTTTATCAGGTATAAATTTGCTTTATTATTGTAATATACAAGATATAAAAGAGAAAAAGCAGAATTATCTGGATCACATACACTCAGTGCCTCATAAAATACTAAAATAATAGCACAGCTACTATAAATTAATGTCAAAGCTACTATGCATTTTAAATGAACAAATTTTTAATTTATGCAACTGTCAATGACAAACATGAAATGGAAACTGGGGAGAAGTATAGCGGGATAAATGTTTTCCACAAGTAATAAGGCAAGCAGAATTTTGTCATTCTTGCAAACTTTAGATTTTAATTCTGATGGATCATTGTTAATAATTTTTAAATTTTGCCTTTTGGGGGTTTATTTTTTAACATTGTCACAAGGTCATTTTCTCCCCATCCAATGGCAACTTCTACATCCTAATATTAAAACAATAACCACCCAGAAAAGGGCATTTCCCGGGGAGTAATGACTGGCTGGGAGGAGTTGATGGCCCGAGGCACTGCTGAGGGCCATTAACCCTGGCCAGTTATTAATCGCCAGGAAATGCCCTGCACCAAGGTTGTTATTGCTATTTTAAGCACAGATGGGGGGGTTGGGGTTCAAAATGGACATCGTAGTGTACAGATTTTTTTTAACACATGATGCCACTTCCTTTGTTGCAGTTTATGGAGGACATTTCTAGAAAGAATGAATGCTCTGCCTGATACCCAGACGGATTTCGCACATCATTTTGCAGCACTGTATTGTGCACACAGTGACTTACCAAACTGAGAAAACATTTGGGGATTTTAAGAGCTTTTTTTTTTCCTCTCTAAATAATATTCCACATAGAAAAAAAAATAAAAGGAAATTCAAACCTTATAAGATGAACAAAAATATGCAACTCTTCATGTCACTGTCAGCAGGATTACATTCTAGAAATATCTTTTTAATCATGCTGTCTTTATGTTCAGTGCACTTCCTTTGTCAATACTCCTGCTTAACGACCATTCACATATCTTCAAAAAAGGGAATTTTTAGCAGTAACAGCCAAAGCACATCCTGAACCAGCTTCAGTTGATGCTAGCCATTAAGGAGTTTGTCTTTTCCAATAATCAAGCAGATTGGGTCATTTTCTAGGAGATGGCTAGTGAAGTTTTTCAGAAACTGCTTTAATTTTCTCCTAGTTCTTACCCTAAGGCTAAAGTTTTAAAGATGTGCTCATAGTCCTCACAAAACTGTGGAAATTGTTCTTTTCTTGCAGGGATCAATAACTCACTCTCCAAATCAAAAGGATATTCTTACTGTATGTACAAATAATCCTCTGCCTTACTGAGCTACTTACTATTTGTCAAACCTTAGCTGTGAAAGTAAAACAAACAAAATAAGTCATGGCTTTATAACATGCATAGGAAGAAAGTAGAGTTCTGCACTAAACTAGTTTGATGGGTTTCTCAACAAAACTGTAGCTTCCAAGCACAAAACATAAAAGATCTTCTCACTTTTCTCGCCAAGGTCCCAATTTGTCATGACAAACATGTACATTTGAATCACAGACTGATTGTAAATATCTCACTGACTTTACCATGTTGTTCTATTTTCAGTTACAAATTGCAGTTTCCAGCAAAAATTATGTGCTTTCTTAAAACAAAATTCCCTCAGTCTGATGGCTGAAGTGTATGTTTCCACCTCTTTGCCAGATTAATAACCATATTCTTAAAAAAGTAATAATACTAATATCACAGAAATTAATATTGTTGCAGTTGGGAACAATCAATATGATGTGTTGTATGATCATCTGAACACACATGAACAGACATTGTCTCGGGTTAAATTTTCATCAGGCTTTCTTGTGTTTCTATATATAGGATCATCTGTGGTGACCCTCTGGAAATGCAGCCTTTGAAATCTTAGTAAATTGAAGACAGCACTTGAATTACAAAACCCTTAGCACACAATTTCAAACTAGTACAAAATATATTTTCATGTCAGCTTGAGTTCAAATAATGTAGTTACATGCTAATCAGGTTGTCAAAATGTAATACAGGCACAATGGTTCAAAGGTTGAGACAGAACTGGGAGGCAGGAAAGGGTTTCTGATCCTGGGTACAAATCTAACAGCTCTTCTTTGCGCATTGACAACATAAACCTGCAGGAACTTGTTGCGTAGCTCAGTACCCCTTTTCCAACATGCACCACCAGCAGCCCTCTAGGGCAAGCTTACGGTAAAATTTATTTCCCAGTGGCACAGAAATCTGTGGCACAGAAATTCTCCGAGCCAGAGGTGATGCACTCCATAGCCTACTCCAAACATTTTTTCCAGTCAGTTCATTCTCAACCCATATGTACCTCCGGCATTATCAATGCCCTCTGAGAATGAGCTCCACAGCCACACAGGCACATGGCAAATTGTCTCCTCCTGCTCATTTCCACCTATCACCCTTCTGGTTCCATTCCAACATCCTCCTTGCTGAGACAGAAAAGCCTGCACCAAACAGTGTATCTAAAACGTGCAANAACAGAATCAATCAGGTCTTAAACCACACTAGGTGATACTGTGATAAGGATCAGGGTGTATCCACACACTTCACATTAAAAGGACTGAAGGCAGGAGTCTGGGACGACTTTTACACCCTGCACAATCTACTGATTCCTCTAGGGTGTGAGTGTGTCAGGAATATGGGAACTGGGAATCAAGTCTTTAAGAAGCAAATGCAGAAGGAGGTGTGTGTATATATATTTTTATATATATGTATATATATTTGTGTATATATATACATTTAATAATGTTTTTTCCCATGTGCATACTATATTAATCTTCATTTAATTTTATCTAGCAGATCACTGGCCAATCATTCAATAATGCAAGATCGTTCACAGCCCGTTATAGCCAGCTCTTATATTTATCTCCCTACAATACCTGGTTTTACCAGCAAAGTTTACATTCTTGAAATTCTCTCTCCTTTTCTGATTGTTAATAAACACTATAGCACAGAACAAAGCACAGATCCCTGAAAATTTTTATTGGAGCTGTGTCTATCCCCTGTGAAAATTGTGNAATTATGTGCTTTCTTAAAACAAAATTCCCTCAGTCTGATGGCTGAAGTGTATGTTTCCACCTCTTTGCCAGATTAATAACCATATTCTTAAAAAAGTAATAATACTAATATCACAGAAATTAATATTGTTGCAGTTGGGAACAATCAATATGATGTGTTGTATGATCATCTGAACACACATGAACAGACATTGTCTCGGGTTAAATTTTCATCAGGCTTTCTTGTGTTTCTATATATAGGATCATCTGTGGTGACCCTCTGGAAATGCAGCCTTTGAAATCTTAGTAAATTGAAGACAGCACTTGAATTACAAAACCCTTAGCACACAATTTCAAACTAGTACAAAATATATTTTCATGTCAGCTTGAGTTCAAATAATGTAGTTACATGCTAATCAGGTTGTCAAAATGTAATACAGGCACAATGGTTCAAAGGTTGAGACAGAACTGGGAGGCAGGAAAGGGTTTCTGATCCTGGGTACAAATCTAACAGCTCTTCTTTGCGCATTGACAACATAAACCTGCAGGAACTTGTTGCGTAGCTCAGTACCCCTTTTCCAACATGCACCACCAGCAGCCCTCTAGGGCAAGCTTACGGTAAAATTTATTTCCCAGTGGCACAGAAATCTGTGGCACAGAAATTCTCCGAGCCAGAGGTGATGCACTCCATAGCCTACTCCAAACATTTTTTCCAGTCAGTTCATTCTCAACCCATATGTACCTCCGGCATTATCAATGCCCTCTGAGAATGAGCTCCACAGCCACACAGGCACATGGCAAATTGTCTCCTCCTGCTCATTTCCACCTATCACCCTTCTGGTTCCATTCCAACTGCATCCTTGCTGAGACAGAAAAGCCTGCACCAAACAGTGTATCTAAAACGTGCAAGAGAAAAAAAAAAAGAACCAACACACTGGCATAATGATGGGTTTTGCTTTGTTCTCTCCTTCTTTCCTAGAAATACTGTATTTGATACAATTTATTTCAATGCTATTCAGCATTAAGTTGAGATTTTCACAGTGCTCTCCACTGTAACCCCAGTATAGTTAACTTAGAATCCATCACTGTATATATACAT
>VZRU01014271.1:82100-137204 GCA_013398155.1 Pedionomus torquatus
ATATATACATTTAATAATGTTTTTTCCCATGTGCATACTATATTAATCTTCATTTAATTTTATCTAGCAGATCACTGGCCAATCATTCAATAATGCAAGATCGTTCACAGCCCGTTATAGCCAGCTCTTATATTTATCTCCCTACAATACCTGGTTTTACCAGCAAAGTTTACATTCTTGAAATTCTCTCTCCTTTTCTGATTGTTAATAAACACTATAGCACAGAACAAAGCACAGATCCCTGAAAATTTTTATTGGAGCTGTGTCTATCCCCTGTGAAAATTGTGTATTTATTCCTTAATATTGTTTCCTATGTTTAACTAGTTATTTATTCATGTGGGTTTTTCCTCTCTAATGTTATGGCAACATAATTTCTTTCAAATACTTCAGTGAGGGACCCTATCAAATGCTTTCAGAAACCCAAGCTCACTTTATCAGCTGAGTCTCTCTTTATGTCCTCGTGGAACTTTTTGTAAGGCATGGCACAGTACAAAAGAGGCTGCTTTACTTTTTTTTTTTTTTTTTTTTTTTTTAAATCCTGGGGTTTTTTTAAGAGCTTCTACCAATTTGCATACAAGGATAGATTTAAGACCTGGAGTTCTCCTGACTTCTCCCAGACAAGAGGTGTTAGATTGACCATTGTGCTAGTTTTGCTACTTTTTATGCCTCAAGATCTGCTATAGCCAACACAGCTATCAAAAAATGCTGATTATAGATGAGAATTTTTCTGTATTTTTTCTGGGTTTTTTTTTCTTTTGTTGTTGTTGTTGTTGTTGATTTGTTGTTGGGTTGTTGTTTTGTTTTTTGGTTTTTTTTATACAAACACCTAAGCCTCAAGAAGTTAAAATTTGCAGCACCATATTTTGTAGCTTGGCCCCATCTCTATTAATATTTAGGTCACACAAGGCTTGAGCATTTTTTATGCCTCAGAAAAGGCTTTCCCAGAAAATTCCTTTCTTATAAGAAAATGTGTTCTCAAAGACGAAATACATTAATGTTTCTGTTACTAGGCTTTGGTTTTGCTCACTTAATTTTGCAAATGGAAACTGTTGTGCCTAAAGAAATAGACAAGCACTTTTGGTGTAAATCCATTGTCTAAATCAGAATCTTTGTTGAATTCCTCCTTAGACTGCAGAGAGGAAAATGCTAGCTCTTGCTAGCTCACAAAGAGCTGAACTAGTATCAGGAGCAGTAAGAACACTCTCGGAACGGGGGAGAGTGAGAGCTTCCCTGGAATAGGTGTAGGTATGTTGTTAACGTGTTTGCTTTTATTTCATGCTAGTTCTCTCTTTTCTAGGAAACATCTTTCTGTACTGTTTTTCATCCTCTCCTTTCCTTATGGTGAAGGATGAGGAGTAAAAGGGAAGGTGATCATCTGTTCCATGTTCCAAGGCCTCTTCCCTACTACACACTATAGTAATCATTGGAAATTGAGGAGTCGTGGCTATTCTTATGCTCCATGCTAGCTAGCACCAAGTTGTTTAGTTCCTGAGCAAGGTAACCAGTATGTGTGTCTTATTCCAACCTTATCCTCCCTCTTCAGCTAGGATTTCCTCTGATGTTAAGGGACTAGACCTACTGCCAATTTTTTATGTAGTGATAGGGATATTTTCCATATGGTGAATTTAACAACTGCTGTGTGGGTTTTTTCACCTCCTACCAAGCATCCATGATGGCTGGCTTTGGGAAGTTTAAGCTGCAGCAATAACAACTTCTGGAGCTCTTTAATGTGACTTGTGGATCTGAAACTCCAGAAAAGGAACACAGGTAGCTGTTCTGCACTTCTGGACACTTCTATGATACAGAGTGTGCAAGTTTCTAGGCAGCTCATCTTGTGTCTTGCTCTCCTTATGCTCTGTCCTTTTCTGTTTGTGTGGAAAAGCATCTGGGCTTCCAGCAAGGCTCCTCTGATAGGCTTGAGAACGCATGGTGTGTATCCTCCCCTTCAGGTCCATAATACACTGGTAGCTGTTGGTATCAAGTGAGGTCCACAGGGGCACAGCCCTACCTGGTTGTTTAGAAATCTTTTATTCCAAGTTTGTAGGCATTGTAAATCATCAGGATGTCTGTGTCCTATCATGTGGAGGCACACACTCAGTAAGTATTTGGAGTACAAAGCATGATTTCTTTGTGATGGAAAGGCAAAGGTATCTGTATCAGCCCTAGGAAGAGCAGATGTTTAAGGAGAGCAGCTGGCTGATAATATGATCTTCGCCTCTTCTGAACACAACTCCTACAAAGATGAAGAGGAAACTTCTGGCTTTCAGCTCCTCTAATTACCTGTATTAAAATTCTATTCCAAATTCCCAAGTATTTCAAATTTGAGGCCCAAATGGTAAGACAGTCTATTGCTTTTTATGACATGAATCAAGTCAGTGACTGGTATCTCAAAATGTAAATACTATGTACCCTACACAACATCCCACAGACCTCTGAACACCCATCAAAAATAAAAGCTATAATAATGTCTGCAAAAATACACAAATTATTCCTAATACCTTTAGTGTGAAAACCAACCTTGACCTCCTCCTCACAGTAAAGCTGCAAAGTCTACAATTCCTCTAAATCTTCAATTTTTTTTCCCACCTAATGTCCCTTAATTTTAAGTCTCAAAGGAAATCTACAGTGATTTTAGATATTCTGTTCAATTCCTCTCATTAACCAGATTACAAAGTCTACAATTAATGCAGACTTAGATGGGAAAAAGGTTTATATAAATATATAGATTTTGTTCACAGTCTGTAGGCAAACCCTGCTATTAAAACCAGAGCTGGTTCTATACTTAAGCTTGATATGTAGGATCCCACTTCAGTGATCACTTTGGTGAACGAATCAAAACTCTCCATGTAAACTACCCAATTAAATACTATTGCTCTTGCAAATCTATTTCTGCTCATGTTTTCAGGAAATCTTTTTGAAAATTGCATTCTTCTGCACCAAAAGCTATTGACAGGAAGCAGGCACTCATGCCTGTTCAATTGAATTTTTCTTGCCCTGTAAACCCTCATTTCTGTCCTCACAGAGGACAATTAAAACAAATCTGTTTTGCTTACCTAAATTTAAAAAACCAAAACAACAACCAAAAAACCACCAAACACCAAAATCAAGCAAAACTGGATGCCCTATTTCATACCTCTGTGGTAGCAAAAAAAAAAAAAAAAAAAAAAAAAAAAATTGCATAAGAAAAATAAATACATTGCACTGTTTTGGGATATTTAAAGACATTTAAAAAATAAGCAACAAAAAACCCCACAAGACAACCCAAAAAGGAATGCTACAAAGAAGCTGGTTATCAGTCTGGAATCCAGCGATCTGTTCTCACATACTCTTTAGCACGGCTACTCCTGACAGGTGTTCCTGGGACATTCTGAACAAAATGTTGAACAAAAATATATCTTCAACAGTTTCATCCTTGAAAAGCTGCTCTCTGCTGAGTAACTGTCAGAAAGACTGTCAGCAACATTCTGCAAGTAGCAGAACAAACATTAAGATGACAAGAGTTTTCAGCTTGGTTTTGGGGTCCAAATGTACTTAATCTTTCTAGCAGAAAAGGCTTCTCAACTTAACATATCATGACACCGATATCTGAATCACAGAATCAGTGTCACGACTGACAATCTGGTACCCTACCTCTATCCTATTCCTTAGAGTCATACAGCAGCACAAACTCATTTGTGTTCAGTTAGGAGGCCAAAAAGTTACTTTTAAGACTTCAGTATGCTAATACAGCAATATTGAAAAATACTCACTTTGGCATCTTCTTCCAAGATCCCAGTTCTTCCTTGCAGTACACATTTCTCAGACAGTTGCTTGGTTTTGATTGACTTCAGCCTCTGTAGAGAATAGCATTTCCCCTGCAACCTATTTTGTTTCATTAAGTGTCCTTTCAAAGCCTTTTATCTGTACTGCTGTGACCTCCTGCACTTGCTCAGACACAAATTAATTTACATATTGAGGTTTTTCATGAATTTGTTTATTTTCTTATCATCTACAGGGCACCAATTACAGTTTTGGGAAGGTGGAGAAAGACTACCCGAGCACTCTGCCTATCACCTTCTTACTGACTTCTTACACATTTTTCTGTAGAGAAGCATTTTACCACTTTCAAAGCTTGCTTGCCAAGCTTATTCTCCCCAGTGCAGATGCTAAAGACCTTCCAGAGTAAGATGAAACCTTAAAATATTTAGCCAGACACTAGGTAATGTAGATATACAGAATATGATTATGAGACTGGTTGAATAGATGTCTGTGCAAGTAGGTGACATCAACTCAAATGAGAAGACTGAGCTATGGTAAGCAAAAGGTTTTGATGAGGAACAACAACAGGTTGTATGCTTTTTCTGATGAAGCAAGTGCTACCACCAATATATCCCATTCCCTCCCAATCACCAAAAATTATTTTTATGATTGCCAGCTTCACAACGCACTCAGCTCTGTTTCATTGGCACACAAAGACATACTGCCACGTCATGATTTTGGCTGGATTGACCATCAGAACGACAGATGGCCCATCCCTCTCTACTCTAAGAAAAAGAGAGGAGAGGAAGAGATTAAGGAGATTTATGAGCTTAGAAAAAATCAAACTACTTTAATGAAAATATAAGTGAGTAATGAAATAATAAATAATAAGAATAGTAAAAAAAAAAAAAAGAAGAAAAAAGTATATAGTATATACAAAAACCATATCAAGCTCCCAGGATGACAATCACATTACCAGTAGGCATAGGGAAAAGTCCCAAACTGGATGCAGGGACCAACAGGACCTGGATTCCAGATCTGGAGTCAGGAATGCTTGGATCAGGATCAAAGGCAGATGAACAGACAGGGTCTTCCTCAGACGTTGGCCATTGAAGAAAAAGAGTTGACTCTTGGATCCCTCAGATTTTATACTGAGCGTAATGCAGATGGGATGGAATACCCTGTTGGTCACTTTTGGTTCACCTGTCCTGTCCACTCCTCCCTGCAGGTGTGACCCCTCTACACTTTTCCACTTCTGGCCCTCCAATGGGGCAAATAATGAAATTCTCTGACCTTGGTTGTTCTAGCAATAAGTATAAGCAAGGGCCTCTCTGCATACCATTCCTTGGTATAGTCAGGTCTTATCACTGTGATAGTGGACAATTTCTGCACAATATGTGTTAATTTCAGAGAGTTAGAGGTCTAGCTAAGAAGTAAAATTACTGAACAGAAAGTTGGTTCTATTTTACCTCAAACCAGGACATGCCACTACCATATTCAGAGTTCCCAGCACAGGTAACAGTCATATTGTAGCTAATGTCAAATATCTGAATATAAAGTTTCAGCAGTAAGTTCTCTTGCAAGGCTTTATAATTTTATTTTCAGTTTTCCCAGCCACTTTCTATTGATTGAAGTTTGTAGACTTCTTCTAAAATAAAAATGACTATTTTTTTTTTCTGCACAGTTTTCATTCCTGATCATATAGAACTATAGAATTGTTCAGGCTGGAAAAGATCTTTAAGATCATCAAGTCCACCTATTAGCCTAATTAGCCTAACACTGCCAAGTTCATCCCCTCAATACTATATTTACATGTCTTTTAAACACCTCCAGGGATGGTGACTTAAGCACTTCCCTGGTCAGCCTGTTCCAGTGCTTGACCACCCTTTCAGAGAAGAAAACTTCTCCTAATATCCAATCTAAATGTCCCCTGGCACAACTTGATATGGTTTCCTCTCATCCTATCACTTGTCACTTGGGAGAAGACCCACCTCTCTACAACATCCTTTCAGGTAGTTGTAGAGAGCAATAAGGTCTCCCCTCAGCCTCCTCTTCTTCAGGCTGAACAACCCCAGTTCCCTCAGGTACTCCTCATAAGGCTTGTTCTCCAGATCCCTCAGCAGCTTTGATGCCCCTTCTCTGGACACACTCCAGAATCTCAATGTGTTTCTTGTAGTGAGGCGCCCAAAACTGAACACAGTACTTGAGGTGTAGCGTCATCAGTGGCAGAGGGACAATCACTTCTCTAGTCCTGCTGGCCATACTATTTCTAATACAAGCCAGGATGACTGCCTGCTTGGCTGCCTGGCCACTGCCAGCTCATACTCAGCTGGCAGTTGACCAATGTCCACAAGTCCTCTTCTGCCAGGCAACTTTCCAGCCACTCTTCCACAAGTCTGTAGAGCTTCACGGGGTTGTTGTTACCCAAGTGCAAGACCCAGTGCTTGGCCTTATTGAGTCTCATACATTTTGCCTCAGCACATCAAGATCCCTCTGTAGAACCTCTCTACCCTCAAACAGGTCACCATTCCTGCCCAACTTGGTGTCATCTGCAAACTTACTAAGGGTGCACTCAATCCCCTCATCTAGCTCATTAATAAGTTATTAAAGAGAACTGGCCCTGGAGAATACCACTTGTGACTGCCTACCAAATGGATTTAACTCCATTTACCACATCTCTTTGGGCCTGGCCATTCAGCCAGTTTTTTACCCAGCAAGGAGTACACTCATCCAAGCCATGAGCAGCGTATTTCTCCAGGAGAATGCTATGGGAAATGGTCTCAAAGGCTTCACTAAAGCCTAGGTAGACAGCATCCATCGTCTTTCCCTTATTCATTAAGTGAGTCACCTTGTCACAGAAGGAGATCATGTTTGTCAAGAAGGCACTGCCTTTCATAAACCCATGCTGACTGGGCCTGATCACCTGGTTGTCTTGTATGTGCCACAGGATGGCACTCAGGATGATCTGCTCTATATCCTTCCCTGGCTTTGAGGTCAGACTGTAGCTCCCTGACAGTTCCTTGGATCCTCCTTCCATCCCTTCCTGTAGATGGGCATCATATTAGCTAACTTCCAGTCAACTGGGACCTCCACAGTTAGCAGGACTGCTGATAAATGATGGAAAGTGACTTAGTGAGCACTTCCACCAGCTGCCTCAACAGCCTTGAGTGGATCCCATCCAGCCCCACAGACTTAGGGGTGATATCATTAAGTGAATTCTACTTGGCCAAATTCATATTTCTTAAGTAAATTGCTTTCTTGAATATATCATAAACCACCATTTTTTCCACTGTATTTTGGTTGGGAAGTACACCAATATGCCATATAAACAGGTATCTCCTTGGTAAATAAACTATGAAGGCAGGACACGTTGGGGCATTAGTACTTTTGCCCCACTGTCTAAAACACTTCAAATATTGCATGTCCAAATTATGGTCAAATCTTTTTTAATATGAACTGACAACTTCATGCATTTTCCAACTGTGGTAGGTTGACTCGTCTCATCAGCTAATGCTCCCACCCAGTCAGTTGTTCACTCCCCACCTCCAAGTCTCCCCTCTGACATTTCAAAACAGTCTAAGCAGGTCTTAGAAAGGGAGAGTTTTCCTATTTCTCATTATGATATTGAGATAATGTTCATATCACATGGGAAAGGCTTTTATTTTCCTTGGCCAAAAATGTCCCTCTACTGCAGTTAGCAAACAGAACAGACTACCAGACCATGATTATGGTTTCAGTAGTCATTCTTTTCAAACAAGTAGTAATTAAATTTCAATCTGAAAATTGTGATTATTAATAATTTTCTTTCACTTTTTTCTTGAGCCTTAGATTACTATAGCACTTTACAAGCAACTTTTTTGAGGGAGTGGGGGTGCAAAATTTGCCAGTAAGGTGTCAGCCTTATACTAATTCAGAAGCAATATTTTAATATTACCTTTAAGACAATGAAATAAATAAAATAATTGTTCCATCTTTCCTCACTGTCAAGTTCTCAGCCTCTGCTACTAAAGAACAGAAATAAATAATCCACCTTCTCCTGATTAATAATTACACAGAATGACAAATCCTGTGGTATCAGATGCTATGTGTGGCCATGAGACAGAGAAATATAAATACTTAATAGATTCTCATAAAAAAAAACCTTTAGTTAACCGTGTAAGGAGGGTGTTTGGATATCAGAAAGAGAGGCCAATATAAGTAAAACTACAATATCTGGGAAGCTAGAAAGACGATGACAAATACAAACAAATCAATTTTCTCCTCACTTTCACAGCTCTCTGACTGAAAGGTTATTTTCTTGGTATATAGGAAAGCAGTGGACACTGTTTTTAAAACTGCATCATTTGAAAATTTAAAAAAACCAATACAGAATAATGCCATATATTTTAAATGGTCTAAGGCAAATTGCTGAAGCAATACCTTGAATACTTGATTGAAGTACCAGAAGGAAAAAAATTCAATTTTTAACTGCAGATCATTTTAAAAGAGAAACGGCTGATTCAAAAGTAAAATAAATAAACTTGGGCCTGTACTGTGCATACCATCTAATTTCCTAATTACTAAATATTAAATTAACTCAATTAACTCAAGTCCTAAACTGAAACATCAAAGCTTTTGATAATACTTCACAAGCAAACATACAAAATCCAGATACTTTCCTTTTTTTGCTTTCTCATCTGCTTGGACCCTTACAAATACTTAATTCACTGCTGGTGGTACTGAACCAAGTTTCTGCTGAATTCAGGGTCCAAAGGAGAAGCTAATAGAAAACTGAGAAAGACTTCCAGAGATAATTGCAAGCTACAAACAATAATCGGGAGTCCGATGAGCCACAGAATGAGGCCACCCACTACAGGGGTGAAGACAGCACAAGGGAGACGTTAGTTCCTGATCTATAGAGGCAACATGTCAAAGTTACATGACATTATCCACCAAGCTGTGCCTGGTCGTCCTCTTCTGCACAATCCCTTGCAAAATTTAGTTTAAATCCTAGGCTTTGTTGGAGGAATTTAGCTGCTCTTTTTGCATTACAGCTTTCTTCCTCCTAATGGCATAAGATAGGATGCTGTTGTGAGATCACCTTCTAGTGGGGTAGCTATTTTGCTCCTATCCTTTTCATCCTACCTCAAATTATTCATATTACATAGCAAAAGTACTTATGTACAAATTTAGATTTCTTTTTTTATATTTACCATAGCAAGGCAAGATTTTTTACTGTAATCACTTGTGTCCTCATCTCTGCCTTTCATTTGAGTAGAAAATGTCATTCTTTGCTTATTAAGTTCACCCAAACAGCTCTCAGAAACTGGTTTTGGTTTTAATAAACCCCCCCACAAAAACCCCACCAAGTTTAAGAAGATTTTCTAGAGGAATGAACTAGAAAAATTCTGCAAGCTCTAATTATACAAAATATTTCACAATAAGCACTAAGAGATTTCTACTCTGTGAACAAAAATCCATTTTCATTTAGCAACAAATTCACCATTACAATTATGACAGTTCTTAGATATGTTCATGGACACATTATAAAAATTCCTGTGAGCAAAGCCAAGGTCTACTGCTGAGTGCTGCTTCCCCCGTGCCCACACAGGTGTTACCAGCCTCAAAGATGCCATTTTGGCTCCAGCCAAAGCAAGGAACCAAATTCACATTCTCAAAGAAATAACTTAAATAGTGAAGGATGAGCAGAAAACGCTCACCCCAGGAACTATGGAAGAGTGAGACTTCTTCATCCTACACAAGAGGCTAAGTCTCAGAAAACTCAAATTTTCCTTTTGAAATTGTTCCTAGTGCTTTTCCTCACAGAACAGTTTGGTCTTAAAAACAAAACGTTGTGAAAGATTTTTGATAAGGACCACAATGGGAGACCTTTCCCACAGCAGAAGTGGCCAACAGTCTACCTCCATGCAAACTCCAGGACTTTTTCAAAGGATGCTAAAATCAGAATCAGAAATTATAGTATTATCTTTTGGTTCATACTTTCACTACTATGAAGTCCAGTTACAGTAAATAAAGTGATATGAACCTCAGCAAAGAAACACAGAGTCCATCCATAGTGAAGTAGGATATTAAACATGCAGCACTAAACTTTTACTATCAATACAATGGGTTTAAACATTTTTATACTTGCCAATGTTCACATTTAAACTTGAGGAATAAGAAAACAAGCCAACTGTTTTTCTTCATGCAATAAGATATTCAGCAACATTCACTTTTTCTGCTCATAGCTGAACCATAGAGGTAATAGCTTCAAGACAGAAGATATGTAGGCTCTGGGATTTCTAGCTCTATCTATTCAAGATAATGATTGAGGTGAATTTTACTTTCCATCTCGCCATATTATTCACTAGAACAGCAGCTGAAAATCATTTATGCTAGCTAGCTGGCATCATTGCTCCCAGCTTTGATTATTAACTTCTAGCCAGATATTCCCCATAGCCAAGATGGCTTTAACAAAACTCTATCCTTAAGTTAACTTTAAGTCAATATTAGGTTTTTTCTCTCCTAAAGCAGTCAATTGATTATAAAAAATATTTGAAGTATTTTTCATATATGGATTAAGAATAAAAACAACAAAGATTCTTTTTGTAATCATATTAAATTCACAGTGAAGATTATTATTAGACGTTACATCTTTAAATATGACCTTAACTAAAAAATTATTCACAGCAGAACTGACAAGCATCCACACTGTGATCAACTCTTTCCCTTGATATTATCTACTTGAATGCAAACATCAGCCTAAATAAAGAATCATGACAGTTGTCTGTTTGTGTAACAGTCATTCCACAGAATTTTCTGTCATAAAGATTATTTGGATGGGCTTCTGTTTGTTTTTAATAACATATTTGTATGTCAATAAAGCAATCTGAATTCTATTTAATAAATACTAAAATAGGTGAATTTTCACATCTATAAACTGGAGATTCTAAAGAAGTATGTTGCATCTTTATGACTGAGTGGTACTTACGTGGTTTGGAAAGTCAGCCTTGAGTTCAGCAATACTTCTACACCAATATGCAGCTGTTTTCTCGCTGATCAGTTCAATGTTTAGAAAAGAGCCTTGGCCTGGGCCATACATAGGACCTGAAGTAATTCCACGCACAATCCTCGGAGAAACATTGGTCACAATATCCTGCAAAACAGTGAAAGCTTTCAGATTGGCTTTGCAAAGTGAAGCAGACCCATATCAATAACGTCTATGACAATATAAACTTAAATGTATCACTTGCTTTAAAGATGCAGTGATTATGAGTAAAAGCTACAGTTATAGGGTGGTTCTCTAAGTCAGCAAATTCTCTAATTAGATTACCTATATCAGAGGAGAAATATGTTTTTTGTAGGTTTGAAATGACACGTCAACTATCAACAAAATGCCAATTTGGGTCATCTATAAACTGCCATTCAAAAGCATCATACAAAAACCACCATCATTTAAACAAAGCTTTTGTGTTGGGTGGAAAGAATGCAACACGTTGTTTAATAACCTGCGCTGGCCTCAGTCATGTAACAGTACATATGAACCACCCTCCCCAAAGATTATCAAAGTGCATGTTCTACACTAACAGGGCAAAGGGGTGCTGCCCACCAGCCTCTCCGATGAAGTCAGAGTAACAGGTCCAGTCACCAGCAAAAGTACACTAGTGTACAAAACTTTACAAATGAAATGATACAACTAAAAGAGACAAAAATAAAAATAAATAAAAAAAAACCCAAAATATTGAAAACTAAAATCAATAGTGTAAAGCATGACATTTCTGAAGGTCAACATGAGATTAACAAACAATTTTGAAACATAGAGTAAACATGCAAAATGTTGACTTGTTTAGTAGTCTTAATTAAGCTGCAATGTCACCGTATCTATATTAACAAAGAACTGTAAATTCTGACATTATTTAAAACTAAAGAGAAACATAGCTGGCAAAATGTTCCTTTTGCCAATTTCCAATTAAAAATAATTTTGAGTAAAGGTCATTTATTTACAAATGTATCAGAATTATTTGTTTAAGTACCCCTCCTCACCATCTTGTCATTTTTAGTGAGATAACATGAACCTCCATTAGTATGTAGCAATTAAGGTCAATTTACATATTTTAATTAAGAACCATCCCATATAAAACAATTAGGGTAATAGGCATACTAACTGGATTTCATAACATTTGGACGTTTTTCCAACTAGATAGACAGGAAACCTTAATTAGCATTAATTAGCACTGATCTGCATATGTTTGATAAGGCATACCCTTGCCACAAAAGATTATTTATTCCTGAATCTGCCAAATGCTGCAGTTACAGAGGATAAAGGGACTTTTCTTCACATTGTATGTAAATTTGAGGTAATCATCTGCTTATAAAGTTGAATTAATTATTATACAGTAAATATGCACTAATATTTTATACCAATAGATAATTGTATGTCCATTCACATATGTAGAAATCACACAAAGTAATCTCACCAGTTCACCTATTTTCAGGCCTAATAAGTCCAGAACGTGGACATCACATATTCCGTAATTTTCCTATTATAATATTTTCCCTTAATCACAAAAGCCTCACCTCCCTCTCAACAGTTAAGTTATATTTTCAGAAAAAATAATTCAGAACATTTTCTGAGTGTATGCAAACCAAAACCAACCAGTAAAGTACACTCCCCTCACTCTCAAAATGACAAATATTACAGTATTATCCTCTTGAGCATTTCGGTCCTTTTAAATTGCCTCAGAAGAGCGTGTGCTTTGACTTCATCCCAGAAAGGTATTCATACACACAGGCCAGCGCTATCACATCATCCAGCATGAGAAAATATGCACGGTCAATGACTTAAATGCTGTCAAGCTGACCTTCCTCCTGCAAGCACAGGGTGCACATGGTCATTTGAACCAAACAGGAGTTTCTTTGACCATGACGCCAGTGACTATGAGCTTCCTCTTCCCACGCTCTGAAGCAGTCAGAAGCAAGGCAGCTGCAGTAGTATGGCACTAAGCCTGAGCTAACAGCCTGTCTGTTGTAAGGAACTATTATTTTTAGGTTCAGTGAAAATTATGATAAGGTGCACGTGGCATGATCTCCATTTCATTTGTGTGCATGTGTACACACGTGTGGAAACCAGATGATGCTTGGAGCCACCTAAGGCACTGTTTGTTATCTTATTATGTGTGTGTTTTGTTGTTCTTCCAGTCTCTCATTGTGCTACTAGTAAAAGTTCAAAGACTGAGATATTACAGTATAATCTAATACCTCTTGCGGGACACTCCAAAGCCTCAGTCTGCTTCCATGCAAAAACGCTCTGAAGTTTTTGTATCTGCTTTGGGTCTCCAGGCAATCTCTTCTCTCTTCTAAGAACAGAGACCCCTGTGACGGCTGCTGAATCCCCATGGCTTTGACCTGCTCTTTCCCAGACTCAGTCATTGCCGACATCTGAGGGACAATTTATCTCTTCAGGATCCCATGAAGTTGAATCAGGTAATGCACAGACTTTGCCAACTGTCTCAAAAGCAGCCACTCTTCACTTTAATGTTCACGAGAGATAGACAGAACCACATAAAATAGTAAATACACATACATCTCGCTGCCTATGTTTCCTCACTCTTGAATTTTCCTTGAGATTTTGTGAGATCCCTTTTGGTGCTCAGGGACCTTCCCCTTCTGTCCCCTGCCAGCAGACAACTGCACCTTTGAACAGTGGCTTCCATTGCCTCCCTACTGCCTCTGTGTCACAGGACCCCTTCACTGTGTCCCTGCATCACTTCAACTTTCCTGACCAAGCTGCTTCTGTTTCCAAAAATCCTTCCAGGCTTTGAAATCCAAACATTGCCACCTGGCTGCTTTGCCTTGATTCCTCCCAAGAGGGATACACTGTCCTTATCTAAGATCCTGTTCCTTGTTTGCCTCTCCTAGCTCTGAGAAAGCTAGACGGTGAGACTCTGTAACGACTGACACGCTGGCACCTCTCCTGTCTCTTGTTAGCACATGACAGCCCCAGACGCAAGAAGACTCACAGTTCATGGAAACAAAATGGAAGTTTTAACTTATGTGATGATTCAGGGAATCTGTCTGAGTACACAGATCAAAACTACACAAGTGACAGAATCGTAAACTGTCTCTTCGAGGTGAGTGCGAAATACCTACACAGAACTTGCCTTACCATCATCTTCGTCTTCAGTCTTTTGCCACATCAATGAAAGCTAAAGAGGGAGAGAGATAGGCAAGGGGTACATTGGCAGGGCTTAGCCAACTTCACGTCTTTCTTAGAAGTGAATTTTTCATGGTATCATAGATTCTTTCACTAAGACGGGGAATTCTTGTGGCTGGCCAATTGTCACTGCCATCTCCAAATCAGCAGGTAAGGTCAGAGCAGCTGGAATAGCCATAGTGCTCCAGGCCACAGGGCTTGTGATAGATCATCTTCTGATGTTTTAACTGAACACTGATTCTCCCTGTTTATAGGAATTGTCTGGCCAAATGCTGGCACTCATCATTTCTTTTCTTTTCTGAAATGCCAGCTTTTCCTTTTATCCCAGGTACGCACACAATCCCTTTATTGTTAATAAAAATTGCTGTGTGCATAAAAAGCCAAATAGAACTGGAGCAAGAAGCCTGACAGGGAGCAATTCAAGGTTTGTACCTAAAAACTTTTTTGATTCTAAAATACACTGACTGCTATAAGAAAGATGACCTGACAGATGAGTGGGTCTGGTTCCTGCATGTGGTTGAAAATAGAGGTCCACACACAGGAATAGGAGAATGTCCCCAGACTCCAGAATGAATCAAGCATCTTACCTCCCAGTATGATTGAAGCAATAAACATCCCTGAGAAAAATAGCACAAAGCTTTTATGTACTCTGAAGACCAAGGATAGAAGACTTTTAATAAAGAGCAACTAGAGGAGAACAAAGCTTTTATCTGACCATAGTAAAAGACAAAGCCATGGCAAAAACTACTAAAAAATTATTGACAAAGGGAAACAGAATAGTCCATAGAAAATTAATTTGTTTTGTGGGGAAATCTTGCAAATTAATGTAGACTTGGGGATTAGGGTAACTGTATTCAGTACTAAATTACAGCAAAACAACTTGGTTTGGGGGAGCTAATGGAAATGAAGAGAAACAGTGACAACAAATAGAATCAAGGGCCAACTGTGAATCATGAATATTTCAGTTACTGAATTTCTTCTTTTGCCTCAAAAGCTGATTCTTTTCCCCAGGAGAGCACAGCAGAAACAATAATATCAATCTTTCAAATATATTTAGCTCAGGACATCACCTAAGAAAGTGGTGCTACACTGATCAAAGCACCAATATCCTGCTGCTTTTGGATTCCTCTTTTCTGCTTATGAACAATTCTGGTATTCACATAACTTGAGACTGAGTTAATTTGCATTACACATATATTTCTGTTCCTGTTGATTAATTAATTAACACACACACAANAAAAAGACCCAAGGCATTGATCAGACCCCATTTGCTCAAATAATCTCTGAACTCTGCAATCAGATCATTGAATTCTAAATTACTTAAGTCTAATGGGCTGGGAGGTTTGAGACAACATCTTAAAGATAAAGCCCAAACACTCAGCACTTTTTAGTCAGTTCGATTTAAATAAAGGTGCAAATCAATTCATCAGCCCATGCCTTACTGTTCACTCTACAAGCTGTTTTGCTTCACACTATCCACATTTGCAGTTAATAATTGCCACAGACTTTTGTATTGTAAAAACACAACCATACTGTTTAAGCTGAGAGAGACCTTTACATTTTGGCAAAGGGACAATCTGAATATTAAGGGACCCAAAGAGGTGTCCAGCACTGTGTTAGATCCTGTGATAAGCAGATTCATTGTATTTCTCCTAAACTAATCAGCTGAGAAATAATTCACTTTGAGAATATTAACGTTTTCATCTGTAGGCGTGGAAGTTAATGACCCGTAGAAATGAATCAAGCCATTCACCTCTCTCTCAGAGTTATTGTTTTAGGGACATCAAGATGACAGCTCTTCATTAACTGGGTTCACATTTTTATTTCATAATCATGTCTCCTAGAAACTAGAAAAAAAAAGTTTGGGGAAAAATTTTGTGTAAAGAGGTCAGTTGCAGGAATGTATAAAACCACTCTCCCCAAAAGTATACCACAGCCTCATGTCTATTCAATTGATATAGTTTTATTAAGCAAATGCCGTAAAAAGAACCAAAAGCATAAATATATGATTTTTCATATCAAAGCTCTGATGTGTTTCTATTGATTTGCAGGGCTTGATGCATTCTTTTTTTTTGCCCATTTTTTTCCAAAATATTACAGCTAATGGTATTTTAATGAACACTTGAAATAATAAAGTTGCTTAAGAGAACACACAGGCTTTTATATTTGGGATATGGATAGAAAATTAATTAACTGTATCTTCAATTACTATATTAACCTGTTGTACAAGTTTTCACTCCTGAAAGTACAGGTGTTCTCTAATGTAAATATCTGCAGCACCATTAAGGTTTAAAAAATATTTTTTGTATTTTAAAAATGCATTTAATCACATTAAAATCAGTGTTAACATGTTTTCTGCACTCTGAGAGGCTTCTATTGAGACACAGAGAACTTGCCTTGCAGCATTGGCCCCAAAGTCAATGAAAGTCACGGCATACTTCAAATTAAGCTTTTCTCATCTTTAACTTATGAAAGCAGATAGGAATTAGTGACCTTTGCCAGCTTCTTTTCATTAATATGAGAAAAAGATTTAATACAATGAGCAGATTACTACTTTTTACAAAGTTAATTTATTTGACCTTTCTTATAGGGAGGGAGGACATTATACAAATGGAGTATGCATCTGTACATTGCTGGGGTTACTACTTACTAAATGTCAATACGAACACCACAGCAGTCACCCTGGCCTCTTTGTGAAGAAGAGATCTAACTAAGTACCTTCTTAAGGTAATTTTAGTCAAGTGTCTCAAAACAGCATACTTAAAGTTAGCAGATAGTAAACTGCAATGTAAAAAAAAGCCCAAATATAAGTTTCTACTACATTCAATATATCACCTTCTTTACCTGAACAATAGAGCACAATAGCTGAAAAATGCAGTTATTTAAGCAAATTATGATGTGCTCTTTTTCCCCAGATTTTCAAAGATGTATTGAAAAGGCTGTAAAGATTTTAAAATCCAGAATGTGTGAAATGTTTTTAGAGCTTATTTTCTAACTGCTTTAATCAACCCCCCCTCAACATCAAGAATCAGTTTTCCCTACAGTTTCCACTAATTAAAGTAGAACTCGATGCACACGTTCAACCTATGTAAAAATACAGAGAAGGAGGAGAAGCCGCCCTTTTCTGCCTAATATCACAGTTGTTAAAGCATTCTGGAAATCTGGCTCACTGCTGTTGCACACCCTCATAGATATGAACGGCACCACAGACTTATGTCCTCGTAATTCCCTGCCAACTCTCACTCAAGGTCTTGTGACGATTTGCCTCTTCTGTGACTCAGCTGTCTAGCCAGACTGTGTCTAGTATCACCCCTTCTGGAGTTTTAATCATCTACAAAAGGCAAGTGAAACCTGAAGCAACAATACCACTGCACACCGTATCATTCCTATACATCCTTTTTGAGTTGTTCCTCACCTTCTCTATCAGATCTGAGACAGGGTTCCTCTTCTGAGGCCGGAAGCACTGACTTACGACCATGAGCCAGGAATGTGCCCTTGTGGCCAAGAAGGCCAAAGGCACCCTGCGGTGCATCAGGAAGAGTGTGACCAGCAGGTGGAAGGAGGTCATCCTCCCCCTCTACTCTGCCCTGGGGAGGCCTCATCTGGAGTACTGTGTCCAGTTCTTGGCTCCCCAGTTCAAGAAGGTCTGGGAACTGTTGGAGAGGGTACAGCAGAGGGCTACAAAGATGATTAGGGGCCTAGAACATCTCTCTTACAAAGACAGGCTGAGGGACTTGGGTCTTTATAGTCTGGAGAAGAGAAGATTGAGGGGGGATCTGATCAATGCCTGGAAATACTTCAAGGGTGGCTGTCAAAAGGATGGGGCCAGTCTTTTTTCAGCGGACCTGCTTTGGCAGGGTGGGTTGGACTAGACAGTCTCCAGAAGTCCTTTCCCACCCCATATCATTCTGTGATTTGTGACTTGCTCTCCCAAACTTCCCCAAGCTCACATTTTTTTCCAGCTCAGCATATCAGGCTCCTTCTAACAGGAATCTAAATCCACAGCAAGGATGTCCCCAAACACAAAACCATTCCAACAGGTACAACCATGCAGATTGATGACTAATTTCCTTATCTGTTAGAGTAGGATTTTTACAACATACAGTGAAACTTACTGGCTCATGGAGCAAGGCAAGTAAATTTGCTTATGATTTCTGTTCAAGGAGGTTTGATGTAAACACTGGCACCTTCCAGTGCACAAACCACTGTTATGTTGCAGACAATGCTGCCTGTTGAATTTGTAACACTTGTATTTAGCATTTTATTTTAGTGAGGGAATAGGCCAGACTTTATTCTTCTCATATGAGTGAAAAAAAAATGTCAGCAAAGTCACTTCATCACTCTCCTACTCTTTCCCTCAGCGAATACAAAAGCATTTTTTAAGAACTGAAACCACCTTGACAGAAAAACTTATCTTAGAACATTCCACCATGTAAAAACTGCTCTAATCTCTCCACAACTAGATATGAGAAATCTAGTACCACAAAGACACTTCCATTTTTCCTTGCTTTTGTGAATGAAGTCTGTATCTAGGCCCTCTCTTTCCTCTTCATTGCTTTCCTTCTCTTGCAAACAATATAACATAATGATAAAATGATAATAATTATTTTTCAAGTTTTCTCACCAAAATAAGAATTGAACTTAAAAATGTGTCATTTCTTCAGCATTCCAGGATTGTTAACTATGGTGATTTAAAGCAAAAGTGTTCTGATCTCTCCACTAGTACAGAATAGATCTTGAAAAAGATCCTTGCTTTCACTTATAAATTACACTTCTTAAACTTTTACATAAAAGATCTAGTATGTTATAGAGGGGAAAAGAATACTTATCTGTCTTTTGACAGCTGTTTGTCATGTGTTTGCAAAGATGAAAGTACCCAAATCTGTATGTACCTTATAGCTCTAAAGTCTGGAGTACAGTGTTTGTAAATCTTCCTTAATATTCTACTTTGTTATGAGATGGAAGCTGAGTTATGCAAACTATCTTTTAAAAAATAGACTGTTACCTCATAAGTGTTTTTACAACAGTAAACTATTCCATTTGAGTTTATTAAACCAATTTAACACTACAGCTCCAGCAAGCAAGCTGGCTTTCCAAATCAATGTTAGTACAGAAGACTGCAGCCCCATAAGGAAAAAAGCAATGTGTCAGGATTTTGGAGAAAAACTGCTGAAGCACTCATATCGAGTGAAAGACAAATGGCAAGTTAGAGGTTTAGTTACCGCGTAATTGATGTTTTTCTATACCATCTCATTAGTGCTTTAAGATTTAACTATGAGAACCCATAAAAAAACTTCAAAAATTACCGTCATCAAACTTAATTTCTACCTAAGCTTTCATCATTGCTGCTTGCTCAGCATACCACTGTTTTACTAATGAAATTTTCAGACAGTAGGCCATCACTACCAATAATTTATGATTAAAACAGCAAAATCCCAAATTCACCAGATTAATTTTTCCAAATTTTTTTGTTTACTCTCTTTACCTTAGAATAATCTTGGGACAATCTCATCCCCATTACAAGTCAATTAAAAATGGTCTGACGCCATTCTTAAAACACAGCAGTCTCCCAACCTTTGTTAATTAATGCAGGATAGTTTGACTAGAAATCTTAATTTTATAAACTAAAGCTCCCTAAAATAATTAATCAGGAGATTAAAATACAAGACAAAAGCAATACATATTATGCGTAAAATTAAAAGAAATGGAAGAGTAACTATAACATTTGTCAAGCATGCAAGTATATGCTTTCTAGTTGAGTTACATATTTTACAAGAAAATAAAGTTTTGATCCTTGTTTACAATTACATTTGCTTGAGTAGTTCTTTAAAAACCACTTTTCATAATACAAAGCCATAATGCTTTAGAATTAAAACACTTAATATTTTTCTTATTTTTGACATTTTTGCTTGTTTTCCAGACATTAGAATGTAAAGGCATTTGTACTGTAATTACAAAAGACCATTTTTAAAACGTACAACGTCCTACAGCACTTTGCCTTGACAAACAATTACTGGATATCACATTCAATAGAATACAAAAAGCAATCTTTATCTCAAGGTTAAAATTAGTCTTTGAACAAAAGATGCTTTCAAAGCAAATCCAAATTCTCATCAGCTTTATATCAGTTTCTCTGAAAGAGACAGAGAAGAGAGGGAGGGAGAGAAGAGAAAGGAAAAAAACACGAAGGACATTTGAAAAATTTCTTGCTAATGTTCAGTGTGAGCACATATTTTATCAGTTTTCTGATAAAGGTGTTAGCACTAGGACATGATTAAATTTCTGCTGTCAAACTGCATTGTGGTCAAAAACTATACCCATAGAAGACAGAAGTAAACTTAAAGTTCTTGAGTAAAGTTGCATCTCTGTTCAGACATTTACTTTTGGATCTGTTTTCATGGTGTATGATTCTTAGATCTCAGTGTTTCAGTATAGTAAACTACCTAATAGAAGAATGGTTGCTTTAGCTGACTGATGAAAAAAAAGCCCAGTAATTGTATTAAAACATTAATTCCTTTTCAAAGAGAGGCCAAAAGAACAGAGTTCTTTGTTTAAACACCCCAGACTTCTGTGAGAAAGAAATCTGAAGCTGATCAGCAGATTTTTCAGGCTCTGCTTGTGGTTATTTTTGTTGCCTTTCATTGGCTTTTTTTTTCTAGAAACAAACATAATTTCTTTACTCCAACAGAGCTTTCCCAGTGTTTGAAACAAACAGTACACAAGCTGTAGCAGAAGAAAAAAAAAAGAAGAGGAAAAAATATTCTTCAGTTAGCAAAGAAAATGAGAAATAAGAATAAAGCACAGCAGGAAACAAAAAGTAAGAAGATCTAGTAGCAAGCTCTTTAGAAATTTGCTATCCACAGCTTTTGACAACTGACACAATTTCCAACCAAAAAGATAAATAAATCTAATTTTTCTTTGGCACAAATGTTTGTTAGTCGGAAGGTTTTTAGTTTTCTATTTAATTAAGCAATCAGAGCCTTCACAGTACAGCATTTTTTTTCTGGACTGTGCTCTGCACTTCCCAGGAGACAACCCTATGAAAAATAGTCACCAATGAAGAAGTCTGCAGTGGATGGCCAGCCTTGCCATTTTAATTGGACCAGAGTTCAAAATACAAAAAACCAAACAAACCAGTGCCATCTTCAGAATTTTAAGTATCCTCAGCTCCAAGCCTACACATGATGTTATTCAATGTACTATATAGACTGTACTAAGAAACCAGATCTTTCAAAAATCACTGCTTCAGATTAAATGAAGCGAAATGCTTGATACTATCCACAATGAAACAAAATGCTGTATTATAACAGCACAGATAATCCCTGGGATACTATAATAGAATGTCTTGGAACTGTGTAAAAATTCACTCTCCTACAAGTTATATTATTGTGCCAACAAAGCATTATTTCTGGAACTTGGATGAAGTACCTGATGAACTTTATGGAAAAAACCTAAATTCTGTTTATGTGACTCACATTATCTAAAATATTAACAGGGCGTTTTTGGATAATAACCCAGAGCAGACACTCACAAGTTATCAATATGATGAGACTGGATTCTATTACTCCACTGCAAGCAAAATGTTGCAACGCTAACGATCTGAGGGGAACCGAATGGAATAAAATAGGAGTACCTGGATGAATAAAACATCTACATGGATTGCAGCTTTTGATTTGTATCCTACAGTGACATTTCTGTGGCATGGCTTCTAAGGACCTATGTACATTCACAAAGGTGAAAAATTAATACATAATAATTAAAATACACTACTCCAGTTTATAATGCTTACCCTGTTGGGATTCCAGTGGATTTAGATCATAACAACTCAGCTTGCCTTAAGAGATGAATCCTTTTACAGACATCAAAAATATTAGCCCATTTTCATTTGTCAGGGAATATAATCAAATCAGTGATGAAAACTTATTGTGAGATGTATTTAACCGACCAAATAAAGGAGCAGCAATTCTTAAGACAGCATTCTAGCATTCTAGACAAGTACTATTGAATGGTCCCACTAAATGGGAAGGAAAAGGCAGTTGAAAGTCTAAATCTAAGAAAACTAGGAGGAATCAACATAGATAAGACCCAATAAAAAATTAAGAGCCAGGAAAGAGAAGGAAGAATTACATGACAGGTCTGCAGCAGCAATTTTAGGAGAGTCACTAGAGGAGTTCTGCTTACAAGGAGAATACAAATGGACTCTCTTGCACTTCAAGAAGAGGCAAGGTTAACATTGTTTCTCAGACATCATCATTAGAGACAAGTCAATGTGTTTTTTTCTCTAATATTGTTTTCTAATTGCTAAACAAAACAATGTAGGAAGGCAGTGGGGCAACATCAGTAGTGGCAAGTTCCTAAAGGGATGAACTAAAAGCCAAGACATGTAATAACAAAACATGAGCTCCTCTAGATAAAAAAAAATGAGAGAGAACTAAAGGTAGTCTCATAATTCTAACAAAATCCCTAACAGAAATACCAAACAACAAGAAAATGGGTTCTTTAAAACTCACAATGTATAGGATTTTGCACTCAATGTATAGACACAGAAACTAAATAAACAAACAAAAACTCTAACACAAGAATTCTAATGTCTGCTAATTATACATGTAACTTCCACTTGAAAAAAGCAAGGAGGTAACTATTTATTTAAGAGACAATACTACATGGATTAGCAAAGCTCCTGTCAACAGCTCCAGACACCTGTACCAAGCTCACTTATTGCCTAATTAAATATTAACATGTCCTGATAGAATCTGTGGTATAATTTTAATTACTGTTTTCTCATAGGGAAGCCATATAATCAATGTATTTCTAGCTGTTCCTAGAGGCTGCTTTGTAAAACTCCATTAGTAAATTGTGAACCACCACTAAAATATTTTCCTCCAGATTGCTCTAAGTAAATCAAAACTACTATATTCTCCTAGTAGGAAGAGAGAATAGATGCTTCCCTTTAAGGGGAGAAAAATGTGATTTCTTCAATAATCAAGAAAAAATCTTTTAAACTACAATCCTATTTAAAGAGTTGATAAAATTATTGCACAAAGAATCAGCACTGGGGAGGTACAGAACACCAAATATACATTTCAATTTATGTATCATCCAAAAGATTTTTATTGCTGGATTTAGTAATTAGGAGGAGAATCACGACTCCCTTGAAGCACATATTTAAATTTTCTGCTTGGGATGGATTGCAAATATTGAGGTATGTCCTGTACCTAGCTGCAGCATTTTCTTTTTTCCATTAGGATTAAGAATGCTTAAATACTATAAAATCGATTAGCATTTGTGTATATTTACGCGTGAGAAATTAAAGGAAATTATACCAATTCTCTCTCACTCTTTTGAATTCACTTTTCTGTAAATCACTTTGCAAAGGATCTTAAATCTTCCACTCCAAATTAAACTATCATCCCGATAGCTTATTTTATTTTATATCCATTTTTGTAATGACTAACACGTTTTTCCTGACCCCCCGAATAGCATGTTGTGATTGGGGCATCATGTATACATCCTGGGGAGAGTCTTTGGGGATGCAGATCCTGGGTGGGCTGCAGTCAGGAAGGGCAGAGCCAGCACATTGGGATCTGCCATCAGTTTCTGAAAGCGCTGTGTGTTCATCCATCAGTCATCACAAGAGGCACCACACATAGGCTCCATAATCTAAAGAGAGATGTCTTTTCTCTCTCAAGAGCCTCAAAGCAGAGATTTCCAGCCTGCTGGGCTGATTCTAGTTTTCCAAACTGAGTTTGTAATAAATAAACATTCAGTGTTTGTACATGTTTTAACTTCTCTGACAGACAGGAATCCGTGAAGTGCTGAAGTGTACGTAGAATTTTTATGCCAAAGGACAGACTCTGATTCCCATCTGCTTGTGGCAAACACAGAGGCCCCAATCTCAAGTCCAGTTTTCCTCTGGGTTCACCTGAAGTTCTCATAGCAGAAGGATAACCATTGCCTATTAATTTTTTTAAATGCCCAGGAAAAATAATGCATTCTATTGGCTTTTAAATTCAGCCCTGTGGGGCATAAAGCACTAATTTAATAAAGCACAAAAAAGCAAAGTTCATTAAAATCTTCTTGTAAGAACTGAATGTAGCCATGATACATGGAAATTCCTAGTAAGACAATTCTGTTCACCACTGAGGAAAAAAAAATACTATTTTGAGCTGACCATATTCTTTCTCATTAAATGTATACTAGGTCCCGAACCCCTGAACTCTTTGGAGTCACTGCTCAGGTCTGCCAGTTAAGTATATATGCTCCTGAGAGAATCTAGCAGCCACACATGCATAGGATAGACATGAAGTCCATTTCCCTTGAAATCAATAGGAAGGTGGTTGTTAGAGACTACAATTGAGTCAAGGTTTCATTTGGGAAATCTGTGGTAAATGTTCCCACTATTACTGCCACAGGGGTGTAAGAAAGTATACAATGGCTGTGGCTAGATCTCTGGCACTATGAATGGCAGAGGAAGCTTAGATGGGCTACAAATGGCTAACGCGTGCTCAAAACTGGAATAATATGAATAAATCTGTCCTCAGCTAGAGAGGGCAGCCTGACCTGAAGGCTCTTCATTTACTCCAATAGAATACCGATTTAAAACTGGGACTAGGATTCCAAAGCTTTCTGATGCTATAAGTAAAAAGTCATGCACAAAGTTCTACGAGGAGAAACAAGGTTTTTTTTTCACACCACAAGAAATCCTCAATTAGGAATAATTGTATTAGTGATAAATAGGACATGTGGAAGGTCTTCTCATACTTTTTCCTACCACATAACTTTGGAGTTCAAAGCACAGCTGACTGCAGAACCTCCCTGAGGAACAGGATATACTTGCTGCAGACACGTGCCAGACTGCAGGAGATGTTTGATGCCAAGAGGAGTGAAGCCAAGTTTGCCTCAGGAGCAAGGAGAGCTCCACAGTATTGAGCCCCAGCATTCCTCCTTCACCCTCACAACCCTGATCCTCAGCCTAAAGTTGTACCCCTGAGTACGGAGATTAATCTATACAAGACAGTCAATGCTCACTTACCTTAAGGGGCAAAGCAAGAAAAGTTCATAAGCAGGTATGGACTGCCTGTTTCTGCTTTTGGAGGCAGTAAGAAACCGTTTTTTTGACATATCTGCTTATCTTAGTCAGCTCTCACCTACCTAACAGTGGTTTGTGCAGCCAGTGCAGAGTAGGGCAGGTTTCTTTGCTGCACATCTAGAACAGCAAGGATTTGACGCATACAGTGATACAGCAGAAACTTTAATCCTCATGGTTTTTCAACAGTATTCTGTAAAGTCCAATACAAAAGTGCAGTATCCCAAGAATATCAACAAACTTTTTGACAAGTCCTTAAACTACAGTCACAGAAACTGGAGCTATTGTGGGAGGGAATGCAATCGGATGTTATGTAAGCTCTTTATGCCGTGCATCTTCTCGTAACTTATCTTTGAATTTCATGTAAACATATATGCACTATATGTGCATACTTGCAAAATAAGTGGTGTAACTTTGAATTTGCATAATTCATACTTTAGTGAAACAATATTTTATTTTGGTACTCTTTAACTCACAGCATTCTTAAGGGAAAAACTTGAGTGTTTAAAATCTGAACCATCCCATTATTCTATGATATTTAGTGTCACCAGTGATAATAACGCTTCTTAACCAGGCCCATTCCTCCAATTAATTTAATTTCCACAGTTCCCATGAACTCCAATATGCATTCCAATATGGCTTCACTGCCAGATCTGAGCCTCATTAAAGTAGTAGCATTTTTATTTTTTTTTTATGTGAATAGAAGATGCTGAGAATGGCTAACTCTCTACACATTATCCGTGTACAATCATCAACAACCCAGCCCTTTGGGAAAGTATTCATATATAAACATGAGCGCTGCTTGTACTGCAGTTCTTAAAAGTGATTTCTCTCTCATTGCAGTCACATTCTGTAGTAATACAACACAATTTGTTTGTGAAAATATCTGCATATACTTTTCTATTTACACATACTGGATTCTCTACCACAAACTCACCTAATTTTAATTACGCGTCATTACCAAGTGATGCAGATAGCAGAAATCTCCCATCTAAACTGCGAATATTAGCATCACCAAAGGTTTTTTCATTTTTAAGCAAAGATAAGTTACCGCATTAAAAATAAATAAGCTATTTTTGTCAGTTGATTGGACACTGAGTACACATAATAAATCACCGAGAGCATTGTATGCTAGTCTACGTGCTAACCTTGAGCTGCAGTTTATCTATTGCCTGCAATTCAGAAGACAATAAGGTATTTTACCCAATCAGCTGATCAGCTGAAGGAACTCAAAAGAGTGAAATGGCTTTGAAATACACAGGCTTTTAGATATCAAATTACCTCTGGAACCCTCTACCCAGAAGTAACTTGAACAAAACCCATTTGAAATACAGCTTCAATATTCAAAAAAATCAATAATTTAAACCACAGGTTGAACATTTTTACTGCTTCTACTGCAGACTGTCGTTTTTTGAAATGAAAATGCTAATGGCACCAAAGGGGAAAGCTCCAGCCAGAAGAGATACATGTGTGCAGGCACGGATTGGCTAGAAACGCAGGTTTGCTTTCCCTCCCCCAGCCATGTTTACATAAGATCTCTTAAAATAAACAACTCTCATTTCCACGGCTTCCAAAAAAAAAATGTTTCTCTTTGTTGCACTTAATGTTTCTTTTCATGACAGCTTAGCTATATGAAGACACTTCACTGTAAACACGCACGCTGAATGTAAATACACATCCTTGATTATGCTATTAAAAGTTGCATTATTTTGAAACGGGCACTAATGTCGTGCTTCTGAATACCAGCAAGCACACCATGAACTCTTGTTTTATACATAGAAAAGCAGGAATACAGGTGATGTTGTGTTCCAATCTCTACATCAGAAACGGGAAGCAGTCCAGCGCATCCTGCAAAAAACAAACAAGTACGGATAGTCCTCTGCCTGTGCTAAAAGCTCATTTAGGAGCAGAAACGGCTGGCTGACAAAAGACTTCTAAAAAGATAAGGAAAACACATAAGGAGGAAGCACGGTGGGAATGTGAACCCTTGAACACAATTGAAGCAAGCTACACATGGAGGATGTCTGACAGAGAAGCAAGTCTCTCCTCTGCATGAATTCAACCGTCAGACAGATTCTTAGCAGAGCTTGAAATCTGTCAGCCTCTTTGTGTGGAAACTGTTATCTTTTGGTAATTTACACCTCACTAAATCCTTGCACTTTCTGGCACAATTTTGTTTAATTAATTTTAGGGAGGAACATAAGCAGCAAAAAACCCACCCAAAAAGCAATGAAATACACATCACAAAGACATATAGTATGTATCTACAGGTATGCAACTCCCAACACACAATAAGAAAATTTTTTATAACAGTAGCAAAGCATCTCTTTCAGTACTGTAGAGAAGGGTATAAGAAATAACTTGCAAGATTTGATGTTTTTTAAAGTTTAATACTTTACTCTGGAGTATATTCTTATTTTCTCTTTCATATACTTTTAGAGCCTTCTCCAACCATAGGGCTAGAAAGCAAAGGAAAATGTAAGTGGTATTATGAAGGTAAAGTTGCTCAAGTAGGGAAAAAAAAGGTATTTGGATACAAACAGTTTTATTGCAAAGGGAAGATTAAGTTTGCATTTCCAGGTTAAACTTTCTGTTTCTAGGAAAAAAAAATAAAAATCATAATATTCCCTTATGAATTTTCTGGCTGATAGATCTGTTCAATTTTAGCCGAAGATAAATGCAGATTTTTAGCCTGGAATGAGAAATGACAGAAGTACAGCCATTAAAAAATATACTCAAAAATGCATACTCCAAAAATTTGGACATGGACTCCAATACTCTGCTCTCCCTAAAGGCACAAAACTTTTCTGGCAAAGTCCACAAATGTAAACAGAGAAATTCATCTGAGTTGAAATATACCCAGAATACGGGAAAATAAGATCTGTTTATTTATGTTCTTGAGAGCTGCATTACCTTCATGTGAAGCCACGTATTCCAGGTACTCCTGGCTGTCTGTAAAATATACCTCCTACACAATAGCAGCAATCAACTGACCTTCCGAGAACACTGCTCTTGGCAGCAACATAAACTTAAACAGAATAATGAAAAAAAACCCAGTAGCAAGTAGGAACCCAATATTTACCCTTTTCTCAATTCTTGCAAAGTTAAGGAGGAAAAGCAGGCTCTTCAAGTTTGTGCTGGAGTTAAGAGACTCGGGCTGTTACAGATCACCCTGGGGCAAGAGCTCCCAGCACATGCGAGTTCAGATGAACTGCCAGCATCGCCTTCCCCTCTATCCCAGTGTACCAAAACAGCGAGTATGGGCTGGGCGCATTTTTAATTCCCATACGAGGCACTTTGCGGGGGGTCAAGTCATGAAGTTTGTTACCAATGACAGCATTTGAACAGATTTAAGACGCAGTCCCATATAGCATGCATCAGCAGTAGGTGAACTTTGAAATACAAAGCATGGATACTCTTAGCAAGGCCTACGTTCAGAAAATAACAGGAGTGTAGGCTCCTGGCTCTTATCTGCTGTTGCAGCTACAGCCTGGAATGGAACTACATCCCTCAGCCAGAAGGACTGATAATTCTCTTGCTGTAGCCTCTGGATGTTTCCTCTAACGATCCCAGCATTACTCCTATCTTGTCTGGATTGACTTTTGCTCAGCATGCTCTCAACCATGCCCCAGTCTCCCACAAACACTGAATAATGCAATCAACTGCTCAAGCTAAATCAGCCGAGAGTTATAAAGCTGAGTTTCGACATATTGAAAACACTTCAATCAATGTCACTTTACTAAACCTTCTCTATGGTTTGATATACACATTAAATAAAAGGGTGGCAAACAGGAACCCTCCTGAACTGCACAGGGAGAGAACCATCACACGCAATAAACTGGAACATAATACCAACAACGTGCTCCTCTGACAACAGGCTCTTCTGACTCCATTGTTTAAGCATGAGATTTGAAAACAGACAATAAGGATGCTTTGGGAAAGAATGCATTAGGGACGTCTGGGAAATGCTTCCAGTTTTGATCGAGTCCACAAGAAAGCACAGATATACAACAAGATACAGCTACAACTGCGTAAGAAATCATAAAAACATTTTTAAAAGCCCATGATTTCTCAAAGAAAAATGTTGGCAATTGATGCTGTTTAACAGCAGCATTATTGCCATGAATTTTTTTGTTATTACAGATTTAGATGTTGCAACATGGCTTCACATAAATACATTTACTATACCTTGTGAATTACTGGAAACATCCTTATCTATATTTGTGTGATTTATTAAATCATAAATCATAATAGCATGTGCCAGAAATTCCTTTTAAAGGACATAATAAGGTAACAATTATCCTCTGAACTCCTCTGTCTTCAGAGAATAAAATGCATTAGCAACACTCCCGTTTGCTGCCCCATGATAGAAAATGAAAGCAAGTGTGATGGTTGCACCGTATGTTTTCAGTTCCTGCAGTTGGCTGGTGAAGTGAGCTTTGTTCCTGAACGTGTTTTCAGAGACAAAAAGAGTGGTTTCTCCAATATTTTTAGGGAATAATTCTTAAAAAACAGTAAGGAAAAATTGAAGAGGTTTGTTTCTGCACATGTGCAGATGGATGTGGAAAAAAAACCATGTAAATATCACACGTAAATTTAAAATATATTTTGTTTGAAAGAAAATTTGGTACATATGGCCTTTTTACGTGGTTTTGACTTGAACTGATGAATTACACCTTTTTCATTTTATGCAACAATTCACAGAATCTGATGCAGGGGAATCATAGCACTTTAGCCTGTGCAAATATACACAGAGGAGCAACATTACAAGTATTGTTATAATCCCCTTACAGAAGGTTTAAGGCCTTCTAGATCAGCCTGTTAGTGTTTGGAGACCCATATTTGATGACTGGCACAGTGGGAATGCTCTTAGTGTACCATGATTTTGCTCAATTATTTTTGAAAGAAAAATCACAAACAAAAATTCTCAACATAGAGGGTACTACGGAAAGGCATTACTAACTGTGTAGGTACAGGGAGATAAAAGCAGCAAGATCACAGAACAAAAATGGCTTCAATAATTCAAAGAAAGTATAATTTTCTTCCTTACGTTTTGATTTAAAAAATATTCTACTTCTACAGGAGAAGAAACATATTTGCACTTTAAATTAAAAGAAAAAAAAAATAAAATCAGTGATTTCAGCAGCATACCATATCTGGAATTCACTTTGTTTTCTTTTTTGTTCTAGGAAGACACTGTGCCCAAACCACATAAAGTAAAATGATGTGAACCTCTGAAATAATATATCATTTGCAAGACTGAAAGTGGATATTAAGCTTCACTTTGCTCAAGTGACATCAAAACATTCCTAATAAATAAATACGCGTACACATATTTCGTTTTAGCTCATGATATACAAAAGAGCTATTTTTCTTATATTTGGCTGATACATAGCTCAAAATTAAATCTCAGCATCACGGGAAGACTCAGTCCTGTATTGTACTATGCTGATTCTGCATGAAGCTTCCATTTGTAATTGACTTTAAGAAAGTGCATTTATCACATTATTTTACTGAAATACAAATTTAAATCACAGTGAATCGATGCTTTCCTGAATTGCTGTCTGCACTCTTGTACTGACCAGGTTTTCACTGTTTAATACTCCCAACAGTTTGCATCGGCTTTGGGTCATAATCAAAAAATTGGATAATTTCATTAATAATATTATAGTTATACATAGTGTATACATATTTAATTCAGGTCATTATGACCTATTCATGCCCTGTCACATCTAGGGATGGGCACAATGTCTCTTGAGGACTCAGAATACCATATATGATGGTTGGTGAGCATCCTTATAAACAGCTCTACTTTCTCAACATCAACATACAAATGGAGTATCCCGGAAACCAGCATAATTTTGTGACTCCAGTAAACAGATCACAATACAGTAATTACTGTCATGGTCAAATTGCACAGGTTGGTGAAATTTTTTATATGAGACTTTTGATACTTTGAGTTTATCAGCAAAAAATCTAATTATCTAAAGTCAAAACTCTGACTAAAATATGAGATGAGCACAAGCCACAGCTTTTCTAATAGTACACACTTAAACCTAATTTTATTTACAGCTTCCAGTAGCTTTCAGCTAAATTTCTTCTTGCGCCCGCTGCCACGTAGCTGGAGAAGGCTAACAAACCCCTCAGTGTTCACATGACAACCTTTGTGCAAACGCATCCTTATTCTGTCATCTACTGGCAGCGTGCTTCCCAGTCATGTTCTCTGCCAGTCCTTACCAGTTTGCCAATTACACAAGCTGCTTCCCAGACATCAGACAAAAATTCCACAAGACTGCTGTGCGAGCGTACCCTAATTAACCATCAGCTTAATTAGACAATTTACTGTGTAATTAGCAGGCAATTAGTCAACACCTCTCAGATCTTATTGACTGCTGTGACAGCCTTCCTTAGTCTACACATTCCCATACGCTTCCACGACCATGATCCCAGCCCCATCCTGTACGACAGCAACTCTTCCAAAGGAAGGGAAATCATATTACATAACAAGGGAAAAGGGAGAAAAATCAACACATAGCCTGTTCGTTTACTGAACTGTCTTCTAGCCAAGACTTTCTTTTTTTCTAGCAATAGAAGGTCAGCTGCTAACGAAAAAACACCCTGCTATAACTACTTTACATCTTTTTCATCTGTAATACATTTTAGGATTATTTTTTTTTTTAAACTCTTCTATTCCACTGAATTATCAGAGAATTCAGGCATGCTGAAGTTAAGAAAAAAATAATTTGCAAATTTATACACTGTAGGTTTAAGTATATGACTGAGACTGGTGAAAAGGTGCTGATAGCAGCTTCTGAAACCCATAGCTAGCACTGCAGTTAAGTGCTTTATAGTCCAAAATGCACCAGGAACATCCAAGCAAATTATCTTTAAAGTATAAAAGTCAATACTTGATAATAATTCAATTCCATTACTGTAATTCAATGGAAATATTTTTTGTAGTAGTATGAAAACCTCCACATAAACCTAAAGCTGTACACCCCTGTAATACATGATGTGAGAATGTACAATTAAAGACTATCATAATATGTATATTAAGGGAATATTAAAAATGTGTGTTCCTTTTTCCTATTGACCAAAAATTAAATTTTGCAATTAGCTCTGACAAGAGCATTTTGGATAATTCTTCAAGTAATAATTCCAAAGTTCATGCAATGGACACACTTGTCTCCTGCTGCAATTAACTCTGGAAGATTTATTCACTAAAATACCACACTTCTGACTGAATGATGGAGTCCCATAAAACCACAATCTCTATTATAGTAAAATATTTAGATAATTATAAATCTCAAATAATGATAAGAAATTTTATTAAGAATATACTCACATACATATTTGCATTAGGAATAGGTATTTTAACATAAGAACCTATCTGTTTTTTCAAACATATGTGACTTCATTCTGCTTTTGCAACAACGTCAATCAGAAGTAAATGCAATTATATCACCATGAAATTCAAAAATCAGCTCTTTGCTTTCTTAGCTTCTTGTGTGGGCAAATCCCATGTTAAACACAGCCCTACCGGTTTCATTTACCAAGTGGGAACTCAAGACCTGAGATAACTCGAGCACTTATGAGGAGCATGTTGCCTTTACATAACAGCTAGACTGGTATAACCAAAAGATCCCTTGAAAATGGTTAAGCTGAAATCCTGCAAACTCATGTGTAAAGCATATTGCCAGTTTAGACCTAGTTATATCATTTTGGTTTATGTCTGTGAACTTTTTAACACAAGCTATACACAACCACATACATACTTGACATTGATTTAAGAATGCCCACATAGAGTCAGTTTGGGACAACATTTCTGCAAACATTGCCAGGTTGCATGGTCCAACCATAAGTCTTTGGGCAGTAGCTGTTGCATGGGATGCTTCAGTGCTCTTATGCTTTTCTTGGTGGAGATGGGGAAAAGCGCTCATCCAGCAGCAGGGCTGCCATTTAACGTGTACAGCTGGAGCAAGACTCAACCACCCGGAGCTCAGAGAAGAGGGTGTGGTGATGGAAGCATGTCTTCTCTCTTCCCCAATACATTTGCAGCCTGATAGTGTTTGTGGGGAGAAGTGAGGTCCCACAGCATCACCTAGACTCCTGCACAAGCCAGCATTTGGCCACAGTTATCTAACTCACATATGGATTCTGAATGGAAACCTCAGCAAAGATGCTGAACTGTAAATGAGAGCAACTGAAGCATAAAGACTACTTCTCATTTATTCCATTTCAGTATCTCAATAGACCTACTGAAATCTGGACTACATTCTGGACTTTCTTATAATTAAAATGTAGAATTGAGGAAAAAAATTAAGTCTGACACGTGCAATTAACCAAACAGGGAGGTGGGAAAGTCAAAGACTTGACAGGAGGGAAACTTCTGAATTCTGTAATGACAAAATAAATATTTCTTTTTTTCCTGAAAGACTGTGATTATCTATTAAAGTGCATCACAACAATTAAAAAAAATAATAGGGGAGCTTATGTCATATATGCTAAGAAAAGTCCAAAACGTTAAATATGGCCTTATGCTTTGATTGTCTTGGATAGGCATTTTTTAAATCTAACTCTTAAGAACAATATACAACTTTTTCTAATAAATTATTAAATACATTAATGTCACATAAGAAAATTATATACAGTCAGTTGTTTTGAAGAAAGCAAAATGCTAAAAGGAGTCTACAAAAATCTGAATAGAGAATGAAACAAGTGTGAAAATTCTAAATTTCAAAATTACACTTAGAAAGTTCTAACTTACATTGAAACTGCCTTAGCTGATTCTGACACAAAATGATTTGAGGTATTGCCAAGATGACCAACATCCTTCCAAGGGCACAAAAAACAGCTACAGAAAATGATACCTGAATGATATTTTACACAAGTATGTCATATATTTGCTTTTTAGAATCCTGTTTATTCAGGATGTGATATTCAAAACTGTTAAGTACTTCAGATGCAGCCATCAGGAGCTGCTGATTCTCAGCAGTTTTGGAAAATCATGCAGGTATGCTCTCTCTCTATGTCTCTTTTTTGTTAATTATTTGCAGAAGAGTGGGGTAAATAAAGCAAAGGTAGTAAAGAGTAAAGTTAGCTTCTTCATCCTAAAAAGAAACATTGTTCAGATTTTAGCCAACCATAAAATTTACATCCATTTTGTTTGACTGATTGGCTAACGGGTGTGCTATGAATAGAAATCTAATTTTCTCTTAAGGACTGGTCACTTCCAGAACACCACATATTATGCAGAGCAGGAAACAACACTCCTACTTTTGTCTATTTTTCACAGAAAGATTTATGTAGCAAAATGAAGATTGCAGCTCTATGCCACTCTAAGTGCACAATGAGTTTCATTAAAATATGCAATAGTTTTCAGATTAAGAACTACCTAGAAGACTGGTTTACAAGTCTTTTATATATAAACTGCCTAAAATATTCCAGCTTGAGGTTAATGATCAAATTTACACTTTGTATATGTTAGTGCACTGTTGTTCTACTCTTTCAAACCATTGGCTCCAGAGAAAAAGATGTGAAAAAAGAAACAATCTCTAAACTCTGTGTAGAAAACAAACAGATGAACAGAAAATTAATCCTTAGACAACTATATAATTGAGGAACTTGTAGCCTACTGAGAACCAGTTTTGCACTACATCTAGTTTAACCTTTAAGGGACTGCCATATGTGAAGCTTTGAAGAAGATATTCCATTGCTAGCTTAAAGACTCTATGGAACTTAAGAAATTAGCTCAAGAAGCGTAAGACATGTAAGTTACAGCCAAGCTTACTCTTGTACATGAGGGTGAATGGAAGAAGAGAAAATAAGGAAAGTTATTTGCCGATCCTCTGTTTGTAAAAATCTGCCCTTTACCATGGATGAGGTTTACTCACTCAATGCTCATGCCTCTGCGTGACAGATCGCTCTTTGCCTTCCACTGATGAGTTGTCACATTATACTCCACGTCTCAAGATAACAGACTTCTCTATAACAGACTCTGTGCTGTGGCTCTCATTGTAGAAGAAATGCAGCACTTCTGCAATGTTTAATGCTACAGGAAGAGTGGGGACTAAGCACATGCCTAACGGTTAAATTTTCATCCTGAATCCATAAAAAGTTTTCATCTTTAAAGTTATAAATACAGCCACAAAGAGAGAGAGAGACTTTTTACAGGTAGTTGTTAAACTCTTGCTTTAAAAACACAGTTCATTATCTTCCACATTCAAAGTACTAATTGGCCAAAATAACCAAACTTATTAATGGTAAAAATAGATTATTACGATGGTTCAAGCCACCTCACTTCCAAATTCATTGGTGTCAACAAGCAAGTCTGCAACAATTTAAGGTGCACCTTTACTTGGTGCAGACTTCAGCTAGAGTAGAAAGGGACTCGGCTTATCAATAATGACTCAGCTGCAGCTCTCAATCCTGGATTCTTTGGCCTCTCTGCTTTCACCATGCTATTCAAGCTGCACTGCATCTCTCCAGACTGGGATTGCTCCAGGGTGAAGATGTGCCAAGCCACAAGAGCTCCAGGTGTACCGACTGAGGAGAAAGAATAGTCAAACATGATCCTCTTCAGTTCCTCAGACAACAATTTTGAAGCTATTAAAGTTATTAGTATTTAAGGACAGCCTCCAGGCTTATTTATACTGGGTCAGGGGTAGGGTAAAACATTGTAGAGATGAGATCTGGCTCTTAAGTTGAACACATCAGAGAAGTACTTTTTCTTGAGGACTTGCCACTTACTCAGATTCGTAGAATGATTTGTTCCTTTTTTTGTAGTCAAATAACGTATTTTTCTGTTCAAAATTATTCAAGTAAAATACAGTGTCGTAGACACAACATTTTAAAAAATAATAACATTCTATTGCATTTCCCTAGAATGGTCTTTTACCATCTCTATTAAACATTGCTAATTTTATACGATGATTTTAAAAACGTGAAAATTGGGGAACAATAAAGCTGGCACTGTTTATTAAAATTCTTTGAGAAATATGGAACAAAATAAGGTAGGTAAAGAACTTATAAGAATAGTAAGATCAATAATAATAATTTTAACATTTGTAAAAACAAAAAAAATAATTCAACTCACAGAGCTTTGTATGCTAAGGAATCCTGTAAACCACCCATTTTCTGGACAAAAAAATGTAGTTAATAAAAGTCTTCTGATGTTATTTAGTAGAAAGGCAAACAGTCCTTTTTATATTTGACATTAACAATCTGATCATTTGTCTCCCCAAAGAAAGCACATACAGATTTCATACAGACCACACAATAAAGAATAGTAATATTTCTGTTTACTGAGATATCAACTGGCATTTCGTTGCAAGTCAATGGTCTATCTTTTCTACAGCATACTAGACCTCAATCTGGCATCTACAAATGTCAAGAGTATAAAAAAAACATTATGGGATGGAAATCAAAAGCATGTTCTAAATTCCTAAAAAACGAAACAAAGTTCACCTAAACATATTTGCTGCAGAAATCAGTACAATATTCAGCTGTCAATCTTGAAAAACAATGAGGGAGCGATGCTGTCAGTAGGACAGGATAATAACATTTCAAGCAGATGTTCAGGCAGGGCTCTAATTCTCACTGAACTCCCTTGGTAAGCATTTAATTTCTTTATCATATGCAAGCTAGGCAAATTGTACTTCATCAAAACTGTATTGTGAAATATTAATATTTCATATTATAGCAAAACTCCATAGAATAACCTTTGTCATATTAAGAACATCAGAATTTCAAATGTCATGGTTCTGCATTTTAATGCATCTTAAATAGCTTTTTAGCTTGGCACCATAAATTATAACTAGTTTAATCTAAATTACTATGCTGTAATATCCTACAAAAATATACATTTTGTAATACAGATTCACTTCTGTGAAATACTAATGTTATGGAAAACAATGCGTCATTGTACCATGATTTTTTTTACCACCTCCAATTATAAAGTGAGGTGCACACAGTGCAAATGTACAGAGAGAACTAGTTGGAGCCTGAATATGTACATTGTAATAACAGCACAGAAATGTGATATATCCTGGGCAAACTAATTAATTCTCTACCAGTGATGGTTTTAATTTAGAAATTGTTCTGCAAATATATTGTAAAATCTACATCAGTGAATTGTATAAACATATATTATGACTAGAAAGTTTTCTCCGCTATGGTTTAGTTCAAATTTAATTGAGTTCTAATTGTAGCTTTGTTTTTAAAATCATCCATGCAACTTACTCCATGTATAATGAAAAAAAATATTAAAGATTAAAAATGAAGTTAGTCTGCATGTTGATTTCTGCTGGTTCTCATAATAAAGGCAACTGTTTCCACATTATTGAAAGCGACAGCATCACAAATCAATGCATGTCACAACAGAATAAAGACAGATGCATCTGATTAATCAGAATTAAATTTTAGAAGTGAAGGAAGCATCTAAAAATCAAAGCAAACATTTCTGCTATTACGGTTGTTTTTTTCGTCTTTCTAAACAGCCCATACAATGCAGTGAGAGAACAACAAAGCCTGAATTCTGTTGATAAAACCAAGATTTCTGCTATAAACTTCTCAATGAGGTAATGGATATGATATAGAGATGTGCGCACTTCATGTAGCCTCTGACTAATTTTGATACTATGTTTATACAAACTTTCTGTTTACAGGTTTTAATGCAAATTTTGTGTACTAAACAATACTCATCTACAAATTCTAATAAACCAGCTCAGTATAACACTACTACCGAAAAACTCCCACTCACAGTTATTTGTTTAATTAATGCAGTATCTCTCATTTTGTGGGTAGGTTTCTGTACATCTAAGTTCTAAAAGAGGTCATATTTGATATTCATTTATTGTGGACTCTATGATATGCAGCTTCCCCATTTGCCTGTGACATGCAGCTCCCCCATTTCCCATCAATAGCTTGTCTGCAGAATTTACAAATAATACATTGCGGCACAGAGTTACCTGAATAAGACAGAAATACTATTTGAATGAACAGAGCAATGAGCTATTGATCCTGCAGTTAAAAAGGGAAGACATGAATGTAGGAAAAGGTGTGCGTGAAAGGGAATTTTTATTCTGCTACCATTTGTCTTTCCTAGTGATAAATCCATTTTAAAAGCAGTTATTCTCACTTCCACAAGCAATCAAATCTACGTGATACTAAAGCAGTAGTGCAAAGATGTTTAATTTGGTAAATAAAATTCTCCAAGTCACTAATCCCCCTCACAGATACCTACAGACTCATAAAGGTACTTTACCTATAATTAATATTTGCATAATGCTGTAATATGCAATATCTTCCAAAATATTTAGTGTGCAGTATACTTAATGGTATAAATACACTGAAGGAGTTTCAGCTGTTCCTCATGTAAGCTTTTTTTTTCATTTCAACAATAGTACAGTAGTATGCAAGAACAAACTTCTGCTGAATCACTCAGAGTTTAAATCCTCACCCTACAAACAGAAAACACTACACAGGTTTTTCATGAAGGCAATTATGCAGCAAAATATGTGGGTGCTTTAAAAAGGAGTGAGCACGGCACGAAACGGTTAGTGCTGTGCTAACTCCCTCTGTGGCAACATGTGATGCTCTCAAGGTGAGGCCAAGACAGACGAGGGCTGGGAGGACTGGGGGAGTACATCATGGCTCAGAGACTAGAATTGCAGCACTGCTGTCCAACAGTTTCTCCAAACAACAAAGTATGGCCTCTTATGGGCTGCATAAGCCCATATAGCCTACTATTTTAGGAGAGTTTTCCGTGCTAGGTAGCAAAAAGAGGGAAAAAAGAAAAATTGTTCATATGAAATAAATCCTCTGTCTTATGAGAATCAGAGCTCTCCAGCTCAATTCCTTTTTATCTCTGTCCTTGGATCTTCTTTTTAAAACACTTACCCTGCTTTTCTCTCTGATCTTACTCCATCAGACAGTATTTAATGCACGGAAATCTGTCGTTAGGCTATATGTCCTTTTCATTAGCTTTACGTCACTCAAATTCAGCCTGCCTCAGTCACTTCTGCTGAAGTGCCCAAGGATGCCCATGGTCAATAGGGGAGTTTCTCTATCAGTGACTGAACACAGTGATGAATTCAGCTCTGGAAAAGGGAGCATTTCTCCTGCTGCTGAATTACCCATTGCTACACAGGCAGTTTACACTTGGCCTTTAACTACTGGAAATAAGAAGGAAGCCCACAAGTTAAACCTATCCAGGACATAGAAAATGAGGAGACAAGAGGCATGAGCACAGAATCCTGCTTGTATTCACATACAATCAAGGCTGAAGTGGAGGACCTTTCAAAAACTGAGTCTAGTGAGATTTCTTCCTCCCAGAAGCTGTTCCCCTTCTGGAAATTCTACTGTCTGGGGAGCAGCTCTACCTCATCCAACTGACTGCAGGCTTAGATCAGGAAATCTTTTTTCCAGGTCCTGCTATGCACTTAGCTGGTCAGGACAGCCCAGTCTGAAATCTCTACTTCCACAGGCACTGCGGCCCAAGAGAGCATACTGCTCCCTGCTGAACACTGTACAAGATTTATGTCTACATAATCACAAATTAAGTTCTAAAACAAAAAAAAGAGTTGGCACATTATGCAAACCTAGATTACCTGCGAACTCTATACCGACAGCTTGTTCTACCATTAAGTCAACAAAAGCAGTCTTTGTGTAGTACTCAATGTTCACACAAGAACTGTTGTACCTCTTCGAGCTTTCCTTCCCATTTGAAATATTTATTTTTGTAGCATTAATTACCATGCTTCTATTATAAATAATATCAATTTTATTTCTGCAGCACTTTGCAGCCAAGAATCTCAAATCATGTCACAAATACTTAAGCTTAACCCTGGGAAGTGCACTACTGGGAAGAATACAATAGTAGAAAAACTAGGTAGTACTTGGGTGGCACACGGTCCCACTGCACATAGCAACATACAATTCAAGAGTTTAGGCACCAGAGAAAGACTACTGCCTCCTACTTTAAACTTTAGAAGAAAGCTTAGCTAGAAATAATGATCACTGGACTAGAATTAAACTAAAGCACTTTTCTTAACTTTTTCTTTTTATAATAAATACTACCAGCAGTATTTTGCATCTTAAAGCAACAAATATTTTGGAGGTTTTTTTTAATGTATTTTATAGCCACTTAATATATTTGCTTTTAGCAATCCTCACACTTGAAAGTTCTCCATCCAAGTCACACCTCCAGATCATGGCATCCAGAGGAACACGCTGCAGTCGCCATAAGAGATGACTCAGAGTCTGCTGCTTAGTGGAGTACCAACATCACTTCCTACAACATGCATGTCTTTCCTTCTGAACTCCCACCCAAACTGGAACTCAGCCAGTGTCTGTTTAACTCCTGAGATACACAGTAATCAACATGCAGTCTGGCAGGACTGTGAGCATACCAGCAGTAAAACTAATAAATAAATAAATCTCAATACTTGCTATGAATTGCCTTTAGCCTAGACACTGAATAATTACATTTGATGGTATGTTATACATGTTATACACATAAGTCACTTGTAAACATACTTGAATGGCATTTATGTGCTAAAAAATGTTTTAATAAGAAACCCTGTGAAGTAGATTGGAATTTCCACTGCAATCCAAGGGACCACACACTTCCTTAGGGCTGCTTCATGTGTTAGAACAGAAGAGAGTCCGACATATTTTACAGTATGCTGTAGTAATATAGCACTTTGTTCTTACATCTTCCTCATATTAGAGGGCCACCCTCTATAGTTAATTCACTTACAGTACTTTCCTGTGTAGAAATGGCAGAGTTACAATACACCTTTTCTCTCCTGCTAAGGTCTCCAGCCACCAGTACACTTTTACGTGCCATTGCTGAACCAAGAATAAAAGCTCCTTGTTTCCAAACTCATCTCAAAAGCTTTCATCAGCCCATGCTACTGTTTGTCACTGGTTCACAATACATTACCATTACTCATGCTGTTACTCAAGCCAATACCCAAGAATTTACCTTTGATCCTCTTCCTCTCTCCACAAGTCAAACTGTATCTACATCCCAGACCAAGTCCTGTTTCTTTTCTCTGCAATACACTTATCAAAAGTGTTGTTTTCTTTCACTGTTTAGCTTCTTACTTTGTCCCATTTTGCCATTTTGAATGTAAGATGAAACTCATTCTGAATACCACTGTCAGGTCAAACAAGTAGTAACACACTTTAAATCTACACAAAATGCATTATTTTAGGTGCCACATTGGGTCATGGCCTGCAAGACTTAATTCTAACTATATGTTACTGAAAGTTTATGTCACTGTACTACAAACCTTCAGCACAACTATCCTTCCCTTCATAGGTTTGTTCTAAGTTGCCTCCATCTTTCTCTTCCACTATTCACCCAGCCTCAAGCTTACACCCACATTATCACGTTCCGACTGCAACTCCATTTCAATGGCTTATATTCATAGTCCTTGGCACAGAAGCTGCCTTTCATGAGTTGCCTGATACAGCTGTTACTCATTCCCTTTGCATTCTGATCCCTCACAGAAAACATTTTCACGGCAATATTTAAGGAAAAAAAAAAAAAAAAGACTATTACCCTAAATTGTTGGCTAATATTAAAAGGTTGGGGAATAAAAGGGAAGAATGTAACAACAAAGCCAGAAATTGTGTCAGCTTTACACTGCACTGTTGGGACCTCTCTGACTAGTTGACTTACACAATGTACCATACCCTTCCCTGCTATCTTTATGCTAGCTAGATTTAAAAGCATCATTCTCAAAAGATTCAGATTTTCAAATATACAAAGAAATAGTTACATGCTAAATACACCTTAAAATATTTTCTTACCTTGTCAAGGGAAAATGTTTTAGTGACAGCAAAGCCCCATCCAGCTTCAAAAGCTCTTCGAATCATTGAAGAACTAGTAGTTGGTGTTGCACTGGCAAGGCCAAAAGGATTTGAAAACTTCAGTCCAGCCACTTCTACACTGATGTCTACTAAATCAATAGGAGTATAGAAGAGTGGTAGTTTTGGAACAGCAGAAACTGTCACACCATGTAAGGACTGAAAAAAAAACCAAACAAAAATCACAGATTTTTTTTGCTGATTCCTTTTTATATAATTTATTACTAACCCCAATAATGGAGTAATTCATATATAACAACCTTAAGTATTCTATTATGTTTTCAGATTTGCAAATCACCAAAACATGCAAACACTTGCATATGTAACATCTTCTGTCCAAATAGCATTCATGATGGAATATTCCATGCTGGAAATAACTGAAGTTTCAAGGTTTATTATTAAAGGTTTATTCAGCCATTTTGAACAGCCAGTTCTGTTCCCTTCAACAGCCAGCAACAGTGAGATTGAAAAAAACAAACAGGGTATGAATAGACAGACCTTTCTTACTTTTCTTCCCAAGTGTCAAAAGCATTGGGACTTGAGAAAAATGAAGGTATCCATGTGCAGGCTCACTTAGCCATAACTCAATGTATTTTGAATTCCTGCACCTTTTTCCTCCCCCTTTTAAAGCTTTTATCTAGCCTATGCAATGGGATACATATCAATATATGCAAAACTGTTATTGTTTTAATATTTAACTATATTAATATGAATACTTTAAGGGTGACAAAAATTAGACTCTGATTTAGGCTCAAAGAAGAAGATACACATTACGGCTGTGACACCACAGTAATTTTTGTTTTCATTTTAAAGACAGCCTTTTCTCTGGAAAGTCAGTGCAAAGCTTTCAATGGAAATATTGCATCTAATACTATAGAAATTGTAGAGAGAAAATCTTTTTCCATGTATGGATACTGAACAGCATCCTAATCAGGCTGTGGCAGGTAGAATTAAAATCTTTGCTCAGTCAGATGGCTGATGCAATAAAATCACAAAGAAATAACGTAGGGATTTCTAACGCAGAGAAGCTTTGCACAAAAGCCTGTGTTCCTAATAAGTCCCAGGGTAAGATCACAACAGTTTCTTCTGTCCTTAGAACAAAGAATTCTTCAGCAGGACAAGAAGAACCACTACTGCCGGTTTCGGGAAGATTTTCTGTAACAGAGTAAAAACCTCAGCCATTTCCAAGTTGCTGCCTTTTAGATTTATATTGTTTTGGGTTATTTTTAAAGAAACTTATTTACTCTGTTTTCACCTGTGAAAAGTAAATAGCACAGATGGGATAAGGAGTTTTTTGTTTCCTATTATAGTTTAAGAATTGTTTTGGGTTAAACAATCTGTTGTCGTTCAGACAATTATTCTATCACCCAATGCCCCCTCCCCACCCAGGAAAGGGGAATCAGAACGCAAAGAAACATGAGGGTTGAAAGGTAAATAGATTTCATAGAATAAGACTAAATAATTAGCAATAATACTAAACAACCAGTATTAATCCCGATACTGATATGAGATTTACAAGATTTCTACTCAGCCAATTTTCTCAGCAGGAAGCTGTGTGCACCCAGCAGTGGACATTGAATGTTGGACACTGTGAGTGAAATGGCTTTGGGAGGAAAGGAAGGCATCAAGAGTCTGACACCAGGGCAAGGAGTTGTCCAGACCGCTGCCATCACGGGAGAACCCACTACACAGCAAATTTTTTTTCTAATTTATATTGAACGTGACGTTCATGGTATGAAATAATCCTGTTGGCCAGCTTGGGTCAAATGCCCAGGCCTTGCTCCTCCTTGTTCCTGCACCTGGCAAGGCTTGAAAAAATTGAGACCTTGAATCTCACAGAGCTGGCCACAAGGTAAATAATTTCATGAATTCAGACACTAGAGTCTTCTAAAAGTGCAATTTTCCCCAGAATTAGAAGAAAAGTTAGTCCTGTGTCTCTCAACCCAGGACATTTGTTTTAGTACCTTTGTCTCCTTGGCTGATTCAAAACATGTCTACTTTGGCACTGCCTGGATTCATGTCTCCAATTCTGACCCCAGATCTTTGATTCTTTGGACAGAGAGGATACATTTGGGCCACAAATTTTCTGACGGTTTTAAACCACTGGAAGTAATGGAATTGTCCTAGTCTAAATGATGCGAACCTGAACGCATCGTTAATAGTGGACATTTAGAGAAAAGCTAGGTTTTAAAGATCTCTAACACGTGGGACCAAGCTCCCTTCAGCATCACAAGCTCTCCAGCTATCAGCTGAGGCAGCCACACTTCATCAAAGCCAGACATCCCCTCTTTCCTCCCTCCTGAGTGCTCACCGCTTCCTGCATGTCATACTCCACAGGGCTGGTTTCCTACACCCGAAGAATCAGAGTTCTTAGAAGACCAAACAGCCCAGCACTCTACATCTCAAAAGCTTTTTGTTAAGTTACAAATCAAAGAAAAAGAGAAGAAAAAGAAGAAAAAAGAAGTATTGTCTTTTGATTATTTTGAGCTTGATTTAATCTTTTTAACTTTTTTTTTAGTCTTTCTTAACAAAAATTTCAACTGCAAAACGTTGTTTGCATTGCCAAAACAGAACTTTCTAGATCACACAACTGAAATTAAAGCATTTTTTAAATGTTAGCACTTTTTATCTCCTACATATTCGGAAGCGGGGAAATCTGCTGAAACCAACACTTTTATACTGCACTCTTACACTGAACCTTTGATTGTGATTCTGTGAGAATGACAGCAAGAAAAAGACTTATGGAAAGGTTTTTGGCCAATTTCACTCTATGCGCACATGTGGGCAACAAATTAATTTCCCATTTAAGCAGCAGATATTTGTTAAGTCATTTGCTATCAGAATTGCTCAAATGTTCTCTGATAATGTATTTCAGTCTGTGGATCACTCAAGAACTATTTGTTGCTTTTTTAACTGTAAATATTGATTGCTATAGACAAACACATTAAGTGCTTAATATGCAGCTTAAGGTACATTGTACTGTTTCTTTTCCCAAAGGGGACAATTTAATATCTAGGTGAATTGTTCTCACCTAAAATGAGTGTTGCTTGAAAGTGTTTCTTAACTAAAGACCCAAAATGAGCTTGCCTCCTGCATGCCATCAGGCAAACTAGTCATAAGCACCTTTCCAAATCATATGCAAACAGGTCTATCCTTCCTGCCAATCTCCCTCACAAAGAGCAAAATCACAAAAAATTCCACCCAGACACACTCAAGCACCAAAAGACATGCCTAATGCTTTGTTAATGATGAGATGACACAGAGGGAGGTGGCAGGAGGAAGAGAAAAAAAGGTCTCAATAGACTAAACCAAGTCTTAAAAGCACACAGGGGCAGGATGCTGCTGAAGGTTCAGTAGCTGGTAGCTATACATCCTCACAGATTTATCTCCCTCCTTCCTTTTTTGCTCTATTTATTTTTTGCTGGTTGTTCCTTTCAGCACAATGCTTATAAAAGAAATAAATTCACTAAGCCCTGATGTCTTGTTTTCTACAAAGCAAAACTTTTGCCAAACTAAAATGTTTTATAGCTTCCTGAAAGCAAAATCATCTTTATAATGAAGGATTTCCCTGACATTGCACAAACAAATAGGAAAAGAAAGCCTGCAGGCAAGGGTTTATTTATAATAACTCTTCCCTTGATTTTTAAAAATAGAGGACAAAGTCTTCTAATTTGATGCCAACCAGCTGAGCTAACAATATTGTGGGCACTTATTGTTCCAGTCATGGCAATTTTTTGGATAGTGGAACAGGGTAGCAAAAAATCCCCAGCTCATTGCCTGCAGTGACCCTACCTTTCTCTAACCAGGATATGCCTAGAGGCAAAAGCAGCACCGTCTGTAGCGCAGGGCTGAGAGACAGGAACTCAGCTTTAGACTTGATACAATTGGTGACATTCATTTGCTTTAGATGGAGAAAATTCTTAACCACAGCGATATGGTCTAACTCTATTTTCGGCCTTTAACAAAGATAGACTGTGAAAGTGAGTAGTTGTATTACTGTTATTTTTCACAGAGAGCCTTCTCTACAAATCCTACTGCCTGGAAGAGTTTTCCTGAATACTTTCTTCTCACTCCTGCTTTCTATATTTTTAAATCCAATCTTAAAACTTACCACTTCTCCTTTGCATGTGCTTCTTCTATCCTTTCTCTGTTTATCCATTATTAAACTTTGTTAAATATGTTTATGTCATTTCATACAACCTTAGAATGGTTGTGAAAGGGATGCTTGGGGACCGTCTAGTCCAACAACCTTGCTAAAAGCATGGTCAACTAGAGTAGGTTGTTCAGGGCTCTATCCAGGTGGACAGGGATTTTCTAAGCTCCTTTCTGTTTCTGGAACAGACTGGAACATATTGTTTACTCGTTTGTAAACAACTAAAATACCAGGTCTCCTGCACTTGCATTGAGTCAACCTTTTTGCAAATGGTGCTTTGCTACTCATCTCCACGCTAGTGTTTCATATGTTTTTCTATCTAAACAAAGGGACATTTGCTTTTTCCTTTGGTTATCCTGAAGAAAAGCAGACTACATAACTAATGGCTTCAAAGACAAGCTTCCTGGGAACCACCCATCTCTGCTATTGATTATGAAATAATGTACATTCACGCATGCTTGAGGAATATATGAGAATGGTCAACCTTCGTGAAAGAATAAACAACCATATTCTTCAGATACAAAGCTCATATATTTTTTGACAGCATAGATAAAGAAAGAAATAGCAAATATACAATACTGGCTCGAAATAACAGTGATGTGCTCAAAATTCATATTGAATAGTATCTTAGTGAAGTGCAGTTTATATCAGTTGGGATCCAGCCCTCTATTCTTTAAGTGTATCATGTACATTTCAGTCTAGGAAAAATATAAAAGAAACTGCCCACACTGGGGAGATTACAGTAAAGAAAAGATAGATTTAAATAAAAGAAAAGTTATTGTGAACCAGGGAGGAAAAGTCACCATTTTAGAGGTATTTTAGTGAGGAGAAGATGGCAGCTTGACTGCCACATATGGGAAGTCACTGGACAGGCAAGTGAATGAATAGAGCAGGAGTGAAGCATCAAGGCTGGCTCAGTGGCCCAGGAAGAAAACACTGGAAGAACCATGATGTGAGAGCTGTCTTTGCTCTCAAGACAGGCATAGAAAATTAGAACTTGGTCCTGGATAGTCTTGAATTACCCCAATATAGCTATTATATTATTAAATCCATACACCGATGATAAAGAAATTAATGGTAACTGAGGCACAGAAGAGAGCAGCAGCCAATATTGCTTCTGCACAAGATCATAAAGCCACTGTTGGACGAAAGCGAGGGCTACTGCAATTCCTAAACTAAATAAATCATTGAGGTTATTTTACAGAAATTTTTACATCATTCATAGAATAATAAAAAAAGGTTGGATCCCAAAACATGCTGTGAATAGCGGATAGCTGCATGAATTAGCCTGATTCCGTTTGGATCTCTAATAACTCTAACAGTGGTTCTAGGAAGACTGCTGTATTTTCTAACAGGTTCTACTACAACTATCCTTGCTTAGGCTTTGACTGGTCATGTTTGTAGAAACTAACCTGACACAGCTGCAGGCAATAATTTCTGAGATGAACCTATGCTTCATATAGTAGGAGGAATATGTTAAGAGGCAGGAGATATTTAGGCAACTAATGATGGAACATTTCCAGCATAAGAGCAGCCAAGAAGCTTCTGTAAATAACTCCCAGTTTTGAACATAAGGTATTTCTGCTGGAGAGTCCTTGAGTCTGGATCTCATGCTTCACTTGACCATGTGCCAGAGCTTGCAAAGATTTGAGTGTCAGGGCACATACCAGGCCCATCTGTTTGCTTAGCCTTTTGCCTGGAGTAGGTTGGGATATAAGCCGTGTGCAGTTCAAACAGTGCATTTGGATGGTGTTTTGAGTTTCAATCTTTAACATGGTCTTGCGTTGGTTGAGAAATCCTATGGAATAGTTTTATTTTGCTAAAGGTTGACTGCGTTATTTATAGAACCTGGTGCTGAGATAGTTGGCAATTTTGGAAATGGCTACCTATTCCTGTAACTGAAATGCAAATGGATAGATGGCATCAACTTATTTATTCAAAATTTAATGTGAACTTGGACTCAGACATTCAGATCACAGGAAGGTTTCTTGCCTTAGAATCTTACTGTAGAAAAAAAATAAGGTAGTGTGTAAGGGTATTTTTTTCATTTGATACTAGGAGTTTCCAGAATAAAGGGCTGTGAATTGAGCACACACATACATGCGCGCACCTACCCCTACAAACACACTCCTTTCTAAACAACGTTTTTAAAAAACAAACTCTCCTCCAGCCACTGAAATTTCTACCAGGTCCAAACACTGGTGAAGTAAATTGCCAAATTACAGCACTCCGCACCACAGCAACCAGATTTTACAAGGGCTGCACCTCCAAATAAATGCCTCTGGGCAACCCATTCATCTAACAGCTGGAAAGGTGACACTTGACATTTGGAAACTTTCCTGTGAAGATTGCTGTAAGGCTTTCCCATTAGCTTCCTGGTGAGACTGTAAGGTCGAATAAGCTGCCTTGAAACCTGCAAAGGGTAACGAATATGCTCTAATATCACAAGCCTGCTTGATTTAAAATTCTAATTCTCAAGCCATGACTATTCAGATTTTTCCAAAGTATTCAATACATTCCAGGGGGGAGGGGGAAGCAAGCTTTGAGGAGGAAGTAACATGATAAAGGAGGGGTTTTTAGCGTTGCATGAATTTCTAGAGGTTAAAGAGCAAGGACACAAAAAAGAGGAGATACCCTATCACAGTCACCTATCACAGTCACTGTGCACTGAGAAACCAAGCAAGAAGGTCAGGGTTTAAAGATCTTTCACACTCAGCATTTTCTTAGGGTCTAAGAAGGCAGGACACAAACAGTGCTTTAGAACAAGTGAGAAAAAATATGCACAGATAACTAACAACAAGCTTTCAGTTGAAGTATTTTTAGGAAGTGAAATCAGACCCCAACAGCATGAAATTGCACAAACATGCAATCAGAGAGGCTTTGAGCAGATGGATGGGGGAGAAAGACATTGAGCTGTTACAGTCCCAACTTCAGTTGTTCAAATCTCTTTTTGTGGGAGAATGAATCATGGATCGTGTTTCTGAAAAGTTCCTTGCACTATGAACACACTCTTTGTCAGCTGGCTCTCCAGACACAGGCTGCCTCTCCTGTCTCTGCAGGTTCTTCTGTAGTTCCTCTAGACTTTGTGCTCATTCTATTACTAGAAAAATTTGGGTGACACACAAGGAGCACCAAAAGGGAAAAAGCAGTTACAAGTTTTTTCAGGTCTGTAACCCTTAAACTCACAATTTCCAGGTAAATTATCTTTTGCATTATTTTTCCCTTTGCATTCTTGTATCCGAGTTATCAGCATTATCAGAGCAAACTTTGGTTCTGGTGTACAATTTGAGTATTCTATGAACTCCTAGTTTGTTTGTACTCTAAAAATACTAAAATTGTCTTCCCCAAGTAACAATGTTGGCAGCACTTTACTTCTACTTTATGCACTGTTGAGAGATTTTACTTTTTAATACTGATGGGCTGACTTCTTTTCCCCAATCAACTAATTAGGACTTTTACTTGCTCTGTGTATTGTGCAGGAAGGCTTGCTACCCTTGAGTGGAATTCAGAGCTGGGGCCAAGAAAATGCTGCTTGGATTCTACTGTTAAGATAACATCAGAAAACTGGGTTCAACTACCCAAACTCATTTATGTGACCCAAGCTGAACAAATCTATAATGGTCAAATCACCGCATAACCTAAGTATCAGTTCCCCAGAATTTGTATTTTTAATCTAAAACACAATGAAATTATTTTAATAATCACAAGAAAAGTATCTACAAGCAGATAGAAATGGGAAAGAGAAAAGTACTTTTAAAAAAATCACCTGTATGTATCTGTGCATGTACCAGGAAGCTTGTTTTCCATCATTTACCGATTCCACTGTGGTGTTAGCAAGACCACCAATGTCACCCCCTGCAAAAACCCAGGGTTCACTTGTTTGCATCGTTTCCGGATCTACTTCAGGAAGTCCCCATCTGTTAAACTTGATAGGCACCATGGCCTCTTTAACTGTAATTAAAGTGAACAAAAACTATGTTAATAGAATAAACATAAAATCGTGGCTGAAATGTGTCAACTATACACCGATAACAATTTAAAAAGCAGTTCCAAGTCCTAGCTCTTTCATTTACCTAAACATTAACTTACAGTAGAAAAGTCCTTTCATATGGATGAATGTTTTTGTTGAGCTAGTGCAGGTATGTAATTACAAACAGGACTCAGACAGAGGAACAAGTATTACACAGAACAGCAGTTTCATAGTATCAGACAAGTTACCAGCTCCTGTGTGTCTGCAAAGCCAGACTTGTGTACAAGATAAATATACGCAAGTGCCACAAGAAGTCTCATTGCAGGCTCAAGAAATAATTGGTGCTAATTTTCTTCTGGTCACTCCCTGAGATATCCCAGGAGCTGGGATTCACAAAGTCATTCTCACCGGCATTAGTCATCTCCCAGTCCAGCACTTCTGAAAATCCTATTAATGAATAACATTAACACGGGAGAAATACTCACCCTTTCCCTCTACCCATAGCTTTATAGTGCATTTACCATATCAACATGCTTTTGTCCTGAATAATCTACCACATACTCTCTTGGGCCACCTAATATGAAGCATATGATTTTTGAGGTTTAAAATGAAAGAACAATGTTTATGATGCATTTTCTAGAAATTAATTTTGATCTCAAGAATTTACTTCCCACCTCTATTAACACTGACAACAGAAATGATACCCTGCTATTTTTTGACAGGTCATTGTTAAGCCTGACCAAAAATTTTCAGATGGAGTATTTTCCTGCCAGGAAATGTAATGCAATCAAAACTTTGGCTGGAAAAGGGTGCTGGGTTTTAAAGAAATTTAATTCTGATAAAGGTATGTGTCAAGAAAGTCAAAACCATCCTGACTCAGTATTTAAACTCAGAACATACTGAAAGCAAGGCTCACTTTGAAACTTGTTTGCATATTAGGAATAAAGCCATAAAAACACAATGAAAATTAAATGCTTAGATGGAGACAAACCATTTTTCTTTTGTATCCATTTCACTGCAATTTCTGATGTTTTTTTAGAGAATGCATTAAGGTACCTTAATTTTTTTCATTTTAGTAAACAACATACATAGGCATTCTGCACATGAACTATTATTGTCCTTAAAAATAATGTAGAAGTGAAAATAAAAAAAATTATTTTATATTGCATGTCATTATACAAATAGTATTAAATACACAAATGCTCAGAAGACTCAGAAAAAATATTGCTCTATATTAATATGACTTTTGTTATGCATTTTTAAATTATTTTATTATAAATCAAAAAGACACTTCATGTTAGCTTCATTAAGAGAATTAATTTTTCAATAAGTATTTTTAGTGGATGTTGATGACATATAGCAAAATGAGGGGGTTTAATATAGTTTTGTTTACAGGAACTGAAAATTCTGCAATAAAACGCAGCTTAAAATTGCAATGTCCCTCAGGGACATACCACTAGCAGATGCAGATTGCCAAGGTCAATTAAACTGATGTAGTTGTGCTGTCATATATGTAAAAGAGAAACCTGCCAGTTGAAGACAAGAATATTTCTCCAATGCAAGGGCAAAGTAATAGCATTGTCCCAGTGCACACCTGAGTATACACAAAGCTTCAAACGCATCTTTCTTGCACACCAACGTGAAGGTATTTTCTTCCCAGGCTCTGTATCTCCCTTCACCTCCAAATCAAATCCTAGAAATGTATTTCGAAGTGGGTGCTGTGTATAATCCAGAGCAAGATAATAAAAGAGAAAGGAAGCTACAAACGTTGTCACCTACTTGTCCCAGCTATGCTCTCTTCCTCACCCCTGGCATACACAAATATCTGGAGGAGTCAAATCCAAAGAGGGTTTTTTTGCAACTGGTTCAGGAGCCAGAATCACAGAAGACAGTTTTGACCTCAAAACAGTAGCAGTTTTTCACACCAGCAGTATTTCATCTGTCTTCAAGACCTATTGTTTGCACACAATCCCTCCCACCCCATATATAGCTGTGGCTTACCTTGGCAAAAATAATATTTGCGTAATAACAGAGTCAAAAAATTATGAAATGGTTTCCTTCAGAAATAGTTAAACTACTGTAAGGTCACATCAAACACAACCTTCAGACCGAAACATTTTTCAGTCTGGAAAATGAGGGGTTTGGTTTGTTTGTTTGTTTGAGTTTCAGCTTTATTTTTTCATTTCTTCCTTTTTTTAAGAAAGGAAAGTACTGATAATGACTGATAGCAGTTTTATTAAGAATGCTTCAGTAATATTTATAAATCAATACAGTAACTTTCTCTTTATGTCTCAGACTGTCTGTACTTCAAGAAAGCTTTTGATCATCTTATATTTGTCACATATAGGATAACTTACTGCATGCAGTGGTACCATCTCAGCATGTGGCCTAGACTGCTCTCGCAAGCTAAATACATACAGGCTTGTAAAGACATGTTTGGAAAAAAGCCAGAGGAAAACTTGGTGCTGCGGGACTTGGTATTGGGGATTTAATAGATGACTTGTGTTTCTCTGAGACATGACTGAACCACAGTAAAGGTGTTAAAGGGCAATGTGCTATTGGAGATGTTAGTTTTTCAGCAGAAACGATGTAAAACTGGAAGTTCTGACTCCTTTTTTCATCTTGTGGAAAAAATAGAGTATTACCTCTGTTATCCTGGATCTATTACATTTCTCAAATCTATCTTTGGATTGCTTTGTGCTAAAATAGCTGTATGGACATAATTATACCAATAGCTTTTTGAGTGCAAAGAATGCCCAACATACCTTCACCTGAAACATCTCCCCATGGCAGGGGAATTTGTCTGCCTGATCAGTATTTTTAAAATTGGGAAAGAACATTTCCCTGGTGGCAAGGTTGACAAGGTATCTGGCAGCTATTTCCTTCGGTCTTTTTTATAATCTCCAAAATTTAGGTTAAGTAAAAATAAGGGCACGATTTAAAAGCATCTTATGTAAGAGTTTCTAACGTCCTCACAATTTGGATCTGGTACCCAGGGCAACTGTGAGCCTGAAGATACCACCTCTTAGACCGCATGCAGAAAGAAGGGGAGAACTTTGTTCTTCACAGAAGGAAGTTGCTGCACCTTCGCTGCCCCTGCAGAGGCTGAGAGAGAGTCTAAAAGCCAAATCTGAGCTTGAAAGGAGGTGATCCCAACTCTCTGTTCTCTGAATTGTTGCTTCACACTGAACAATAAGAAAACTAGATACCTAATGTTTTTGTTGGTGTGTGATTTGGGACGAGGTAAAGAAAAGACCATCCTTTAAATCCCTGGAGCGTCATACTCTTGAAAGTTTAAAATTAACCTGGCTTTTCTCTAAAGAATTCAATGTACAATCCTGTGGCTGTACTGCCTTCTCCATATCCTGGTGAGATATTATACGTAATTTGAAAAGATCCTTCTCGATGAAAGACAACATACAATTGAATTATTCTAATACTATCAAGTGATGCTAACACGAATAACACCAAACAAAAGGACAGTTCTGAATATATATTCCAAATTTGCTATATTCACAGAGCAAACAAACACAAATGGAAAAGCAGCAGCAAATTACAGCATTTGCAAAAACAATATTAAAATATAAGTGAATACAGAAAAAATATTTTAATTAACAAAACAAATCAAATGGAAAAGATTCCTCAAATAAAGCTTTAAAAGTGAGTCTGTGTGTGTGTTTGACTGCCATGACTAATTATGTATCCATGTAATGTGTGTTCAATTTGGGCTTATTTAAATAGCAGAAATGCTCATTAGCTGCAGTATATCTGTGAAGCTTCAATAAACAGTTTAATGGTTTTTATGTTTAACCAATTTCATAAGTTCCTGTAATTTTAGCTTTAGTAGCTCATTAATGTTATTTTTGATATCCATCTCACAGACTTCCTTTACAGTGAATAGTAGCGTTACTTCAGAAAAATACAAATATACTGTAACTTTCTTAATCTCAAATATAACCACAGCTGTCACACACAACAACAGACTGATTAGCTGCTGACACTGCCCAGTCTAAATGCCCAGCAAATAAAGAAAGGCACAACCATGCTTCCCACAGTTTGTGCCCCAGTAGAGTACTTAAGAAGTGGTCTGACTGGGTAAAACCAGGTCCAGGTATGCTAGGAGGGGCTCCTGCTGCAAGCTGGTACTAACTTTGTTTTCTGTCACGAGCAAGCAAACGTGTACTGGTGCCTCTCGGGTGAAAGAGGTATTATATCAGAATTCCTGCTCTAAGTTAACAGGGCTTTGGAAGTCATCATGAAGCCACCTTTGGGTATTGGAAACTGGTATTCATTTCAGGGTGTGGAACTACTGCACTCAAATACATGCAGTGAACCTATTTGTGGAGAAAAACCCTATTCCAAGTGACTCAGCAGGAAAATACATACCTATTTCACTAGGAATCCTTTGAATCTACATAATTTTCAGATTTTTATTACATTATTTTAAAAAGTCTGGTGACTAAAAGCCTATTCTGTGTGTGCAAGGCAGATGCTGTGCTACTGGAGAGACACCAGGTCACCCCCACAGGCATTCCCAGCTGAGGCATCTCACCCTTCCCTCTTCTTCCCTCCTAGTCTTTCAATAGACAGTCAAGACTTCAGTGCTTTCAGGCTGAAGCCACCCAGTTGTCTGAGCACCTTGTATGAAGAAATCCAAAACTCCCAGCAGGTTTGCTGTCTTCTGTACCATTTGAAGTTCTGTATTTTTACAAAATCTTTTTCACTTATGAGGTCAAAGCTCTGCAAGCTTTTTTCCTTTTCCCCTAAGCAAATGCTTCTCAATGTATAGAAATAAATATTAAGCAGGAGTGGATTAAATAATAAAAATGCAAACTGTTTGGGCAAATTTACCTTTGCTGTATGTTGAACTATACTGAGGGGGCAGTAAGCCTTCTAGGGTTTGCTGCTGCAGTTTCCAGGCAAGATGACAAGTCATACTAAAAGTAAAAGCAACAATGTCTGAATATTTTACCTGATTCCCAGAAATGTGAAATAAAAATTTGCCCTTCAGCTACCCTGCAATAGCTAGCAACTACCAAAAATTTAATAAAACATCTTTTTCCTCACAAATAGCCTACTACATTGGG